>CM023625.1:5437137-5742137 GCA_013358685.1 Antennarius maculatus | reverse complement strand
GACAGGAAACGAGGATGCCAAGCCAGAGGCAGAAAAAGACACAAAATTGGGAACATAGAAGAGTGAGATAACGGATTTAAGAGAGAAAGGATGGAAACCTGATTCTGTGTGTGAAATATAGAAATATACTGTAGAAGAAGACGCTGTCAGGAACTGTTACAAAAGTTCTGTCATTGGTCAACTTCTCGTTTTATTAGTGTCTGGAAATCGTTTCTACATTCTTTTAATAAAATGTAAAAATTCAAAGTTAAATTTGAATGAGATACTAATGAATTTTCCTCAGTAATATTAGTGTTAATGAGCATGTGAAATGAAAAAGAGGCTGTTTGGCTGCCAGTTAGCCATGCCATCATCTACGCGAAGTGTTTCAACATCATTCAGCTTATTGTTTTGTTTTTCTGACATTCTGAAGTTTCTATGTTTGGATTCTTTGGTATCTGTCTATTCTACTTGTCCAGCAGAAGATGTCAGATAGGGTCGGGAACTACATGTTGGACATCATGACACATTTAGCTGCCGTTGAAGCTGCTAGATTTTTCCTGGTACAGACCAAAACAAAGCTGAAAGTGATAAATTACTGAGTTTATTTTTATAAAGTTTAAGTTTAGAGTAAACACTAATTTTGCTATAGTCCATCATACTCACACAAATAGTGCCGCCCCAAAAATTTCTTACAAATGGCCATAAAATTCCTTTATTAACACAGTAATTTAATATTTTGATCTTGTATGTTTTGTAATAAAGACAAATTAGGTATTGATGGTATTGAAAATTAGCCTTGATGCTATGGGCTAAACATGGTAGCAGATGCTGAATGTGGGCAAACAGATGGCACAGGTACTAAATTGTATCACACACACACACACACACACACACACACACACACACACACACACACACACACACACACACACACACACACACATACACACACACACACCTCCCCAGTTGGAGTAAGAAATTAATCAGCAAGGAGGATTCTTAATTGCTTATGTTGGGACTGATTTTATTAGGTTTTCCCCATCCTTTTCCTCAGGACTGCCCTCTGTCCATTTCCCCTCTCATCACCAGCTTCACTCAGGCCTAGCTTGTTGTTTGAATGAGAGTAGCGGGACCACCCTGAGGAGAAACGGGGAGATCACATTACCCCCAAAAATGTAGAAGGCTTACAAAAGAGCCATGAGACATCAGGCTGCAGGAGAGAGCGTGGCAGAAAGAGAGAGAAATAAGAGAGGACATGAAAGACTGCATTAGCGAGGGGGGAGGGAGAGATTGATTGCAATGATGAGATGTGGGAATTGGATAAAGGAAGGTGGAGGTGAGGGGAAGAAGTGTAAAAGTCTTTATTTTATTGATTCACATTCTTTTATTCAGTTCTGTGTGTAGTCTTATCAGTCTATTTTTGTTTTCCTGTCTTTTTCATTTTTTTAGTGATGTAGATATGATTTGAAACCCATTCCTGTCCGTAATAGATTAAGTGCTTTACTTTTATGATAATGAGAAATGGAACAAAGTCAGACAAACAACAACAATACAAACAACAGTGAGACTCATTTTAAAGATAATACTGATATTATAGTACACATATATTAATCTACATGTTCTCAGTATTTTGTGTACTCATTCTGTAAATCTTAACAGACAATGTATTGCTGTTTCTGCATCACCTCACGAACCATGATCACAATTTATCCCCCTACTGGAAAAACATGGGAGCATCATGCAGTCCTGCAGCAGTTGGTGAGAAGTCTGGAATCTTTAGATGGAGAGTTTGTCACAACTGGATCTCTCCAGGAGCTCCGACGTCCCCAAACAGCTCTATGGGTTTATTGGAGATGGAGACGCCATTACCCTCAGTGTGTGTGTGTGTGTGTGTGTGTGTGTGTGTGTGTGTGTGTGTGTGTGTGTGTGTGTGTGTGTGTGTGTGTGTGTGTGTGTGTGTGTGTGTGCGTCTGTGTCTTTCAATGTTTTGTCTTTCTGTATGTTGACTCTCTGATGAACCGGCGACCTGTTCAGGGTGTACCAAACCTCTCACCCAAAGATAAGCTCCAGCCCCTCGGTGACCCAGGATAGATGGCCAAAGAAAACAAATGGATTCATTCAATATCCAGTTTTCATCTGATTAGTTTTAATTCTTTTTTTTAAAATTGGTTTCAGGAATAATGCACGCTGAGGGGTATTGCTGCAAATGAGCCTGAGTTAGCCACGAAGCTTTTTATCCCACACAAGTGTTACCCAGGAATTATAGTTATTCATCAAACGTGACCGCACAGAACACTACTACTTGGTTGTACGGTTTATTAGTGTGTTTTACTTCCAGCAACAAATCCAGCAACAAATTAGCTTGTTCAGAGCTTCTCTTCATCTGCACAATGTCTGAATAGCCCCGCCTTCTCAGAGTGAGTATCCAATCACAGGACACGTACATGTCAGGACAATGTGGGCTAGCTGGCAGGTCGTTGAAGGCCAACTCGTGATTTGATTGGCTATCGCATCTGTCTTTTAACCCCTTCAGTCACAGTGCAGGGAGACTTACATTCTAGATTCTGAAGGTCCTGGGCAGATTTCATTCAACCTGGCAGCACAAGCAAGCTGAATTCTGATTGGATAAAAACTCTCTAAACTAAAAATAGAGCACTGACCCTAACCCATGTCATATAATATCCCAATGAATTTATGTATAATATAAATATATTTATTTACAGAAAATGCATTAAAATATAATTAAATTTGATCATAAATATTTTGATTTCTGGTTATGTTAGACTAGCAGAGAAGGCTTTGCTGGACCTGACGACCCACCACTACATTTGAGAAGCATAGTGTAGCTGACAATAAATGACAAATCTTTGCCCTCTGGAAATACTTCCTTCTACCAAGAAATAAAATCCAACACCTTGATTTCAGAAAGTCCTTTTTGTTTGTGCTTCCCAGAAACTTCATTGCCACTCTATCATGCAAATTTTTGAGTCCTTAAAAGGACTGAGTGTTCTGTTTTGGATGAACAGATCAGTTTCCTTATTATGTTATTATTTAACCTTAATAATGGTTCATGGGAATCCCAAATGTTTGGAATTACCATGGCATCATTCTTTATAATTTAATTTTATATTTATTGAAGAATAACAACAAATATCACTGTTAGCAAACATTCAGATATAGCCTGAAAATTTCATATTTTAAACCCCATAATCTAGATAATCTCTAAATTGTAAGGGGTTCTTCCTCATCACGTGACTAACCCTTCCAGCAGGTTTCATCATATGTAGGGTCATTTTTTCTGAAATCCTTCCAAAAATTATACAGAGAAACTACCACCAGCGATTAAACAATACCTTCTAGGTGGGGGTAATAAAACAGAATGTTTCAATCAACATCATGAACATATCTTTGGATCCTGCAAACCACCAACCACACTGATCACTATCTAGTGTATCTATTCCAGTTTTTCAGACCTGTTGAATCAGCAGACATATATTATTAATGTGTTAACTATCCTGTATGACTCAGCAACATAATTGTCGAAGTGAAACGTTAGCTGAACAGATAATGGATGGGACAGGAAGGGTATGTGAGGTAAAGGACTTCTAATTAAAGTTACACATTGTAGGTTCAGACACATAATTTATCCCAATTCGTCTTCTTATCTCCTGTCAGTGCGTCTTTCACTGAAGTTGCAGTTACTAATTATTGTCCTTAGGAGGCGCTGTGAGTTAGAATTTTAGGATTTATCTGCAGACCTTTACTCATCCTGTTGTCTTCATTGACATTTAATGATAATTTTGAGTTTGGCTACAACAGAGACAGATGTGTGTACGTGTGCGCGTGCACACACACACACATACACACACACACACACACACACACACACGCACACACACACAACTGCCTGGTTAAAATCATGAAGACATTAGCAGTAACCTGATGCTGAGTGAGTATTGATCTCCTCTCAGGAGGCTTATAGAGTGAGAGAAAACTAGACAGCACTTAATCATAGCACTTGACCATCTAGACCGGCCACCGCTGGTCTCTGTGTGTTTGAAAGTAGAGCAGGAGGAGGAGGGAGCTTAAGCAGAATTATTTGATGTCAATAGATACTTTTCAGAAAATAAAAGAAGGAATTAACAGTCAACTCCATCTTTGAAATCCAGTATGTATGTTTTACTCATACATATTCAACATACATCAGCCACTGTAAAAAGAAAACTTCCTTTTCCTTTCTTCCTTTCCTCTTCCGTTCAGTCCATCTCCCCCAATATCCTCCTGTGAGGTCCCGACTGACACATTCAATCTGCATTCATAACATTACACAGACCAGACCGAATGGTAATCAGGCCAGTCTGCGGGTGTGTGTGTGAAACCAAGGCTGATTTCGTGATTATGATTGCTGAGGACACATGCTACTCAAATTCTTCAATGATTGCCTCCATTGCAATGTAAATGCTAAACAAAAATGGATGTAACAGTAGGGGGAAAAAGGAGAGAGAGTGAGACAAAGAGAAAGAACTGCATCATATACTTGGAGTCTACTTCTTGAAGATATCCAGACCTCAGTAACATAAGGAAAAAGTGACCAAAAGGGACCTAAAAACAAGGAGCAGATGGAAAAACAACCGCTGGAGTCCACATGTGTTTGCATGTGTGTGTTCTTGCATCTTTGCATGATGTACAGAGCACTTATCTAAATAATAATTGTGGTGCGCTCATGTCGATCTCATTTTTGATTACATCCTCACTGCACTTTATGCTTTATGTATCATACAGTTCTCCTCAGTGATCCATCTTCAGCTGCAAATCATTCCTTAACACTGACACACACACACACACACACACACACACACACACACAGCACACACACACATCTCCCTCAGAAGCCCAGCCAAGTAAAAGTACGTAGGTACTGGTCCAAAGCTTCAGGGCGTTGGCACATCTGTCCTGTCCTTCTGTTTGTCTCTCTAAGTATTCTTTATAATTATCTCTTAACTTGATATGTGCTCACTGTTTTGGCTCCAGATCAGAGCCATATCAACGGTCTTATCACCGGCAGATGGTCCACCTTTGATATCTATATCCTCATTCATTCATTCACATCAGCACCTTTTTTTCTGATTCATGAGTAGATCCTACATGCGACTTACCACACATACATTAAATCCATGTGGTGTGTAAACCCAAAAATATATTTGTTATGACTTTTAGTTCATGAAAGGAAAATCGTTGATGTTTAATGTGATTGATTCATTTTTAAAAGTATGAGGACAAAACTAATCTCCACACACTTAGAAAAACAGTGCTTTGAAATTCTCTGATTAATGTGTTTATTTCATTTGATTAGTAGAAAAATGGGACTTTTGGTAAAATAACATCTGACGTATTCCACTCCATGGCTCCGCAGTTCTTTCTGGTCAGCATTGGATGATGGATAATTCAAAGGGAATTTTGAGGGAGGGAGTTGGGTACATTTGTTTGCCATCATTCTTTAGAGCTGATGTAATGGCTTATCCATTAAGAATGATGATTACAAGTGATTAAAGCAAGAAGTAAAGAAGCAAAGAGTTTTCCTTTGAAAAAATATGTGAAATCTGCCAGATAATTGCTAAGTTGCAATGAAATTGACACACAATCTGATTAATTTTAGCATAACCCTATAAAAACACCTACTATTCATTTATGCACCCAAATTACCCTACATTGAACAGAGGCGTGAAAACATTCTCTTTAAACATACACTTCACTGAAACTGACATTCTCTCTCTGCATAATCTAATCAGAGACTTTGACAGCTGTAATCAGAAGAGAGAAAATTCTCAAAACCACATTGGAGAAATGATTTCAATCAGCTTTTGATTGTAAGAAAAAACATATGAAATGTGCTGAGGAATACACAATGAATGAAAGATACCTGCACGCCATTTCTTCCCTTTGTTTCCTTTTCTTCCTCGGTGTGCTTCCACTTTTAATTTGGCCAGTCTGTTTGTTTTTCTTCATTCTTTCATTAGTTGGAAAACCTTAACAGCATTCCAGCTGTAATACCACTGAGGATGATATCAGTGTCGATAATAACAGGACAGAGAAGGCAGGGCAGCACACTGCTGACACCAGATAGCACCCTTCGTTGTGTGTGAATCCAGGCTGATGTATGGCTGTACCTCAATCACACCTGGATTCCAACTCCAATAAATAATATCAGTTCACGTGAAACAATGCAATGATACAGCACTCTTGCAGTACTATAGAATGATTTTTCAGGTTTTTACAGCTGTTAACTGATCAAATTAATTGGAAGGATTTTCGCATTTTCATAAGAAGTTGAAATTGAAGTTTTTTTGATGGTGTGAAAAAACTTTTCTCCAATCCAAGCCATAAAACAATATTCTTTCGGTCATAATCTAGCTGCACGATGACCTTTGGGGGAAAATAATGCTTAAATTCCACATCTCCACCAGATGCACCAGTGCATTTATAGATACCACAGTTCTTTTATTTAAGCCCAGAGACCCCCCCCCCCCCCCCCCAACCTCTGCATCCGCTGTTTTCCAGAGCTGAAGCCACTCACTGCTGAAGTCTTTATTTGACACACAGCAGAAAACGTCTTTAATGTTATAATTCTCAGTGTTTTCATCACATCAAATCTAGCAATATCCTATATCACCCATGATACCATTACCTACACATGTTCTTACTATAGGTAAATTGGTATACAAACAAAGACGTGCACATGATGATTATGAGGACAAACATTAAAAAAAAATCAATCACTCAAACAACCAGTAAAGCTGCTCAAAGCATGTTTCCCTGCTCAATAATTACTATACCTGAAATTACGTTCTTACAATCACCACCACAGAACACCGCCAAAAAAGTTTTTGTCTAATTTCACACTTGTGTACTCAGCTGAACTTATCCAAACTGAGCTCAGGTATTGTTAGATTACATACAGGGATGGTTTTCATAACACACACTCTAATAGAGCTTCGTACCACAGGACTTGGGTCACCAACCCTCACCCAATAATGTAAGATCAACTAAAGATGCTCATTCAAACTGGGCTTGTTCTCAATCAATCAATCAATCAATCAATCAGTCAATCAATCAATCAATCAATCAATCAATCAACTTTTATTTATATCACATTTGAAGACTTTTCAAAGCACTTTACAGATAGAAAGCCAACCTCAACAAATGTGGCTGCAAAAGAAAATGTGAAGTATTCATTAGCAAGATTTGTGTCTTGACGTAGAGAAATAATCATTGTAGGCCTTTAGCTCCATTAATTTTGGAGTCCAAAATGATTGGATGTCGTTCTCCTTTCGTCTTCCTCTCTCTCTGTCTCTGAGCCTGTTTGCAATGCATTTCCAAATGTATCTCAAGTGACCACTTGTGATCTGATCTAACCTCACTGCTCTTTAAAACCACAGCTAAAAACGAGCCTCTACTTTCTCTCCTCTATTTTGTCATCTCAACCAACAAGATTCAAGACTTCATCTGAGTCAGCACTTCTCTAATAAATATGACCGATATATCTCTGATATAAAGCTATGTGCCACAGTCAATTCAAGGGTCTGCAATGCTGTGATATTATTAGATCCCGCTTCAAAGCGATGCCGTATTGTAATTGTCAGTGTTCGTGTGTTCGTCTGGTTTTTTTTTGTTTGTCCACCAAATATCTTCGCAACCGTTGCAGATAGAAAGATGAAAGTGAGATGATGACCTTGACCTTGAGAACAGTAGGTCAAGGTCAAATATGTACTTTTGTACACTCCGGAACTGGATAAGATAGAAAAGCCAGATAAGGTAGAAGGCCAGTGTGAGTGAGACCATAGATCAAAGCTAGTGCTTTGATCAATGACAGTATGTCAGAGCACTAGCTTTGATCTTTGACATATGCGAGTAGGTCAGGGTAAAATTTTGAGGTCAGGGGTGTGGCAGGATGTTGCAGTCTGTGACTGCCTTGGCTCTAGTTATTATTATTATTATTACTATCATTAAAGTTCTTGTGTCCCTCGTACTCACTCCCTCTCTCTGTCCTTCTCTCTCTCTTCCTCTTTCTTTCAGATATAACTTTGTACAAATGTACAACATTTGTTGACGTATCTCAGAGCCAGAATATTGTAGATGTTTGTGTTGAAAACAGTTGGAATACACAGTAGGCTCATAAAAATCTGCTATGAATCAGATCTGAGTTGAAACACTTAATTTGCAAGTCAGTGAACTAAATGGAAGTCAAACAGTGAGGTTCACGTGGGCAGGGGTCAGTCGACAAGCTGATGTAGTGCAGCACACAATGGCTCACTAAAGGGCTGTGACCACATGTGGTCCAGTTCCCCTCTGGATGCATGTGTTCTGGAAACCCGTAGCCCTCTGTTTTTGTTCGGATCAGTTAGAACGGATGCCTGGTGTTATCCACACAAGTTCGCTTTAAGGCACACACATGACCTGCATACATGAAATTCATAGCAGTGAATGCTGCAGCATTGGTGGTCAAAGTCTTTCAGTCTGTTTCACGAAGCAGGTTCAGTGGAAACCCTGGGTAACTTAACCCTGAAATCAGGGAAGCGAGGTAAACTGATGGTTAGTTACCATAGTAACAGACTCTGACGCTAACCTGGTTGGGAGCAGGTTTTATTCCACAAACCCAGGGTTTCCTCTGACTCCGCCCCCTTACACAACCGCTCGTGCGGCTTCGTTTCCTGGTTCTGTCGGACGAAGAGTTCTACCAACATAAAGTACCACTTCGCATCCCGATCCATCACACACATCCATGACCCAATCCATCTTCACATCTGCAGCAGAACGAATCAGTCATGCTCTCACATCCCAGCAGGGATTGTGTGTAGAGCTGCGTTTAGGGTTTTTATTTGCAAACGGTAGTTTTCTTTTCAATGTGAGATGCTCAGTGCACCTCTCCTTGAAATGATTGTGTTGTTCTTCATACTATTGCCTCTATCAGAGGAGAACAACACGTGTGTATCATGTGATTGAAACAGGAAGAAATTAAAACTTGGAATGCCTTAAAGATGTTATAAGTAGCACAATGCCACAGCTACTGATGTAAGAACCAAAAGCAGATTTGGCTTTTATCAAGGAAACCATGCAAAAGAGCTAGATGTCAGCTCTTGATTTCAGTTCTTATATAATATTGGTATACACATTGGGTTGACTATTCTACTTGTGAACTGATTTTGTAACGTGCATACGCCAATTTACTCTTTTATTTATAAAATTAAAAAGTTTAAATAGGTTTCATTATTTAACAGAAGTTGATATAAGAGAGAGTGCATTTATGTGTGTGCAAAGAGCATTATGTTGAACAATCAAACAATCAAACGTCCACTTAATATTTACTGTACAGTATCGAACATAATTAAAATGAGGAGGATCCCTAATGAGATGATACATAAGTCTAACCTGCTGCTGCCATGTTTGCGTCTCCCCTGCTGGGATTGCACCTAAATAAAATAAATTAACAGATTATTATTCAAGCCATTTCCCTCCATAATTTTACCATGATTGTAATGGACTTCATTTAAACTTCCTCCCACGCCATCTCCCTCTTCTTTACTCAAAGTCTTCATTTGCATTGATTAAAATCTGTACTTCGACTGACGTTAAGTATGTGGAGCGAATACAGAATAAGTCAACCTAGAGCCACAGGTTTTACTCAGGGTTTTGTTAACTCTGCTTCGTGAAACAAACTCAAACTCTTTTACCATGACACCACCAAGTGGCCAGCTAAGGTGGCTTCTCCCTCCCTTCTCTGTCTCTTTCTATTTCACAATTTTTCAGCAATAAAACCTAATTAATTAAGATAAGGTAATTAGGCAGCTTCAGTTTTAATTTTAATTAATCACTGTGTTGTTTTCACATTTTGTTTTCCATGTAAGATTTTATGTCAGAACCCAACCTCAGTCATCAGTTTCATATGTTTTAACACATTTTAGTGTTAGTGTGTAAAAACTATGTATGGGATATCTACGTTTCCTGTAGAATAAGCACTGTAATAAACAAACATGTTATTCAGCCTTTCCCACTTACCTTTCAACTACTGGTGTGATTATTAGACCTTGGGCTGGTGGTGTGGGGGTGGATTCTTGTGAGACTGTTCCTACACTTAAATATTGTGTCCATAACCGTAAAACATTCAATCCACATGAAGCCAAGTGTTCTGGATCTGGCCACAGTAGCCTCCCCAGGGCGGCGCAGTAAAACCGCCCTGAGCCGTCATTGGGTGGAGGGAAGAGGAAGAAATACTGAACAAAGGCTGGGACCAAATGAGAGCCAGAGCACAGCTGATGGTAAACTAATTTTGTTGGTCTGTTCATACATCCAGTATACACGTTTATGTGGGACACACATAGTGTACTGTATCAGGCTTTCACACAAGCAAGGGGTGTCTTAAGACGCTCACTGTGGGACAATCGCTCTCTCTCTCTCTTTCCCTCTCCCTATCTCTCCATCTCTTCCCTTCACTGCTCTTACAATCACTTTATCACCGTCCCAATGAGTAAGGCATATGCTGCATCATTTGTCTTGAGGGACAAAAGGCTGGGAAGAAATTCAAGGCAAGGCACTGTTGCACTTCTCTGCAGACTTTTGGAAGGAAGGACAAGAATTTGTGAGCATTAACAATGTTCAGCTGCACAGTTCTCTCCTGTCTGGAAGGCAGCGGAAGCACTTTATACATTTTAAAGACAATAATTCAAGTAAATAGAAGGAAACATTAGTCATATTCATTTAATGATGAAGTCTCCCAACTATGTCAGAGGGCAATCTTTTTGTTAACTGAAGTTTTTTTTAAAAAAAATGTTAATTTAACAAAAAAAACATCACTTTTTTTACCTGAAACGAATTTTTATTCTGAATAATTAAGGTATAAATTGATTGCTGTGAATATAAGAGAGTGCACACATGCCTTATTAATTCATGCCCATAACTCTTACTTTATTGAGTTTGTCTGTTTCGTTCACTGGACACTGGTAAAGAGTCAACAAAAACAGTTGTAAAATGTAACCAGAGTGGCGGCTCCTCAGCAGGACATTACAGGAATTTACAACGTGTTAAATGTTTCCTTTGTTCCTCCCTGCAGCAGCTCGCTCTGGCAATTAGGCAAGGCAGCGGTTTACAATAAGCTCATTATCCCCCCCCCACACTGCTCTCTCTTTTACAATGTCTTCATCGGTCACTATTTTTATGCAAAATAATTGACCGATTGATAATCAAAGCAGTAGATCCAAATCTATCCTTTGTGATCCACTACTGCAATGTGTAAAACAATAACCTACAACTACTGACTGAAATATGAAGCAGAAAGCATTTGTCCTGTGCACCAACAACCTATTTAAATTGAGTTAATAATTTTATATCATCTTTTTGTCTTTCAGTCTTGTGGTAAAATCTGAAACCCAACTATTGAACTTTGCAGAGTCTAAAATTCCAGCAGACTTTTTCTCCGCGCACTTGGCCCCTGAAATAAACCCAATGTGCCATTCCATTTGGCAAACCAATTTGGAATGGAGGGTGGGGGCAGGAAAGGGAGAGGTATACGTTAGCTGTAGTAATAATCATAAATCACCTCTGAAATGCTGCCATGTTACATGCCAGACTGTGCCACTAATGACCAGCCCCATCTTTCATCGGGTATTTTTATCTGTGTGCCCTGACACTAGACTTCTGGAAGCGTCCTCTCGTTTTACGTCGTCAGCACCTCAGCCCTGCCTGAGCACAAGTTCCTCACATATCTATAAATACCAGCCAGCTAAATGGCATTTTCTCTCACCCACCCCCTGTTTGGCAAGTACCAGAAGCTCTGTGACTTGGCAAAGGGACCTGCAGTGCTACGCCACTAAGCATCTTGGGGCTTAGGCCCCCCCACCCTAGCATCACCCTCCAGAGAACAGCTGGCTAAAAAAATAGATCCATCTGCCACCGACTTCGAATTCCAAAGTGGTTTCAACTTAATTAAACAAGTTGAAGTTGGTTTTCAGGAGATTTAGTAGAGAGCCAACGTTAGAGGACCGGTCCCAATGAAGACAACCTATAGGTTTCATTTCTGACATTATAGGTTAAGCTAAAGCATTGACAGAACTAAGTGTGATTACTTGTGTGAATGTAAACACTCTCACACGCACATAGGGAACTCACAAACACCTGTACATGCTTCTTATGTGCCAAGTTTTTGACATGTGGCGCTTGACGCTGCAGTTCAGCGACAGCTTCCTTCTATTTCGGGCTCTGTCACAGCTTGAGGTTTTAATTTGTTTTGCAGTGAAAGGATTGTGACAGAGCAGCAGGGTTCAGGCCTCATTACAGAGTAAAACAAGTATAAAAACACACCAATGTTGTGACAGAAAGTACATAATATTATGTTTGGGGACATCTAAGCAGAAACAAAAAAAAAAAATACTGGAATACTGGAAGAGATGACATCCATCAATTTTGAAGCTGATTTGAGTCCAGGAAATTTTTTTCCCCCCCAAGATAGTATTTTTGTGTTTTTCTTCATTGGTAATGAAACTTGGTAGAAGCATTGACATGGCCAAAAAAGAAACCAAAAGATTTCTGGTGGATTTGGATAAATGGAAAGATTTGTGTTTTTTGTTTTTTTTTGTTTTTCATTTTGCTGAGATCAGATTTGTACAAGGAAACAAAATAAGAAAGGTTTAGAAAGACATTAAAAAGTTCCTCTATAAGCCAAATGAACTATGGTTATGCTAACTGTCTGCAGCCAACAAACCGGCGGAGTTCCTCCATGGACACAGGCCCGATCAGTGTGCTGATACACGGGTCCAATTACACTAAAATGCTGTGTGTTAAACTTTTATTCCCTTTTGCTCAGATGTGCATTGAATTAAAGTGTTGTTTGTAGATAGACGTCACATAATCTTGCAGCAATAGTTTTATGGAACTATTCACAGACACTAGAACCATTTTACTGACTGGTTCAGTGACAATGGTCTCATGACAGTTTCATCTCATCTCATTGTAGTGATTAATGAATTCAGTAATTAATAATCCCCTTCCCTCTCTTGGCATCGGGTCACTGCCATCCCAGTGCCTGACCAGTCGGGATGCCAAGGATTTAAATTTGACCCCCTGCAATGTCTTGCCAAAGCAGACATACACCAACCATCATATCATGTCATACCGACTATGCATTTGACTGCAGAGCTGATTTAAGGCCTCAGTTGTGAATCAATGCTACCCTGCAGAATAAGAAAGTAGGTTTCATTCTTCGTTTGATTCTGTCTGTAATTTGCATACCTCCCTTATTTCACTGGGGTCTCTTCTCAGGCTCCAGAGGCAGCTGTGCAATGCAAAGTGATTCTGTCAGCCGGGGTTTTCACTGATGAACTGATTGCCTCTCTTTTGTCACCTTCTACCCAGTGCAGCACTCAGGAATTATATTCCATGTGTGTAATGAAATTTGATATAAATTTCATGCTTCATGCTGACAAATTTCTTATGTATGGAATCAATGCAAAATGTATTTATAAAACAGACCTGCATGAGGGTTGAAAGGGGAATGAAAACCTAAAACCATGGAGGATTTAAACTGCAAACAAAAACAAGCATAAAATGAAACTTTAACACATGCATTAATAAGAATTAATAGGATGAATAAGAATAGACAAAAGAAATAAAAAAACCAAAGTTATAACGGAGCCTCTTAATAGAAATGAGTCATCAAAAGTAATTAGTAAGGAAATACAAGGCGGTTCTTTCCACAGCCAGAAGCTGCTACCCCTCAGTGCTCTCCAGGGTGCACATTGTTGGGTCAGGAGACAGAAACTCTGATAGACTGTATATTCAGGGGTCAGGCCATTCAATTCAATGCTAAATTAAATGTTTTCACATTTGCCTGTTTTCAATACATGAAGCAGCCCAATACATTCTTATTTATAGCTTATTTGTAATAACTAACTCTCATGACATGTAATGGAGAGAAATCTTTGCTTCGATATGAAGTGGATTTGTAAAGAGATACAGAAAACAGTCATTAATGTCATTTTAAGTTGATCCACTCGTACCGTACACTAAACATCAGACTGTAAGAGAGACCGCTGTCAGTTTCCTGCATGCCGGCATGGCATGGCCACAGTCGATCCCATATTTTTATGATTGTAATCATGACAATAAAACACCATTGACTTTAACAGGTATTTTTAGACAAACAATGATCATCCAAATCTAGCCCAGCTGTGTTGTACCTAAACAAAGTCAATATCAGCCTTGTCACACCTTTTAACTGATTTATTTTTCAACAGTGACGGTTTTTGAAAGAACAGAACGATGATATGGTGCCAGATGAGAAAGCACTCCAGGGTACAGACATCAAAATAATCTGTCATTTCATTTTAAGTGCTTGTTGCACAAATCTATGTGGTGGTTGTCAGATTGCCATCCAGCATCAGCTCCACCCACACTTGGACTTTGTTGTTTTGAACAACTGACAAGATAATGACTGGTGATGAACCTCTGTCTGTTGAGTCTTCAATAGATCCAGCCATGTGTGGGTGGTATCAGTAATACTCATCTGTGTTCTGCTGCAACTTGGGTCTGGGCTCAGGGATCATCTCCAACACTGAGTGCAACAGACACATGAAAATAAAATAAATACACAGAGAGAAAAAAATAAATAAAAAGAAAGTAATAACATGATAGATGCCACTTCATTCTGCTCCCATTTTTCATTTTTTGCTTTGCCAATATGTCAGCGGCTTTCCCTTTCTGCCAGCTGATGCGCCAGCCAGTGCCTCAAAGAATAGACTTTCTGTTTGTGTGATTCCAGGGAAACTTTGACTCTTTTTATTCTATATAATATTATACAATGAATTTGTCTTTGTGTGTATGGGTGGAACAGAAAATTTGGGTAGGGGATTTAAAATGTTTTCTGAGGCTGCTGACATCATCATCCCAAATAAATGACATCATGCTACAAAAGCGCAACAGGACCCAGAAGTCTCAGAGTACATAAGCCATAACAAACATTCAATTTTTCAAATAAACTAAACTCTTGGGCCAAATCTATCATCTTCCTGTGGCCACTGTGGAGCAGTACTGCTCACAAGATTTATTCTTACCATGCCGGTCGGGTTTGTTTTTCTTTGTTTTTTACGCTCAGCTTGTTTTTTTTCTGGCTTTCATTGTCACAATTTTTCTTCATTTTGGTGCATATGAACAGCATCATGTTTTCCTCTGTTTGTCTGGGATCTTTAAATTTGCTATTAGGTCTGCTCTTATTCACTGCTCAGTCTGAGTTGAATTTTCAAGTGGCCTTCTGTCAGTGGTTTAAAAAAAAAGTGACTCATCATTTGAAGTCGGAGACTGCTATATCAGCATCCAATGCATTATTATAGAACTGAAGTGTGTGCCTCCTGTTTGAAAGGTTCGTTTTAACCAAAATACCAAGTTCTATTCTGATTTTAAAAGATGATCAGACTTTGTTTATTACAAAAGCCAACAAAAGGATTCTTTCTGGCACAGCGCACAGCAAATACACAAGAAAAAAATGAACATTTCAGTTTGGAGCCCACTACCAACTGACATCAAAGACATTTATAACCAAAAAAACTTCAAACTGAAACGTTTTTGTTAATATGGTTTCATGGAAAATTGAACCCGACTTTGTTTGTTTTTTTGTTTGTTTGTTTTTTTGAGGGTATTCTGCCATTTAAGTAAATATATCAACAACAAGGACGTGACTTTCTGTAAACATAAATAATTTGATTGTTTTTGACCGAGTCAAAATTGCTCTAAAAATGCTGTAGTTTAAATTTGTCAGTATTTGAAATAATATTCAAGTATTAAAGAGCATAATATTGAAACATATTTTAACAGTTTAAAAAAATGCTAGATAGATAGATAGATAGATAGATAGATAGATAGATAGATAGATAGATAGATAGATAGATAGATAGATAGATAGATAGATAGATAGATAGATAGATAGATAGATAGATAGATAGATAGATAGATAGATAGATAGATAGATAGATAGATAGATAGATAGATAGTTAGATAGATAGATGTCAGTGGGTACATCTTGTTTTTGATCTGTTGGGATAAATAAAACTGTGACCACGTCATTTGGGCCACACTATTAATAAGAATGTCATTTTGGTACACCCCTCCCCTCCCTGAATCCCATTAGTCCTTTGGACATTTGCCCAATATTGCGCGCATGGCAGCTGGGCGCATGCGCAGCGGCAAGGTTTCCAATATGAAGTTGAGTGCGGTGCCTCCGAACGCCCGGGCGCTCAAACTTTTACGCGGACTGAGAATAATGGTGTCCCCCGCAGAAATCGGCAGCCCGACCACCGAAACAAAGAGCCCTAGTCTGGCGTTGAGTTTATAAATTAGTTTCATCGAATTTGGGTTACATCCGGCCTGTTTTTACACTCTGTTTTGATAGTCAGTGACAGCCTGCAAACCACAGGGAGAGCCGTGCGGCGACCGCTACGCATCAGATCATGACCGTCTCCAAGAGAGAAGTCTGGAACTGATTGTTGTTGCGGGAAGAATTTAATTTCAACACAGGTATGTTCAGTTCATTGAAATTAAGTGACATATTTTTAGGTTTAGGATAGAAAGTACCTGGTCAGCGGTGGTTTAAGCCCAGTGCGAGGATGACATCCTGGTAATTGCCATTAGTGCGTTGATTAATTTAGTGATAAATGAAACAAGTAAAGCTGCTCCTGTTCAAAGCACGCTTTATTTAAAATTAAACGTTTTTAATCAAGGAATTCTAAAAGTATTACTGTTTAGTTTAAGATAATGAGATTATTTTTTCATAAGCTGGTGTTATACATCATTTATGGACCCACACAATATAGCGCCCTTTAAACGAAGATGATTTAATCTTTTGTACAGATTGAGATGAAATTGAGCGTTCAGCACATGTCGGCTAATTAAACCTGGTGAAATTTATTTTATATATCTTTTTTTTTTCCTTTATTTAAATTCTTTGTAAAAAAAAAATAACATGGATTTAATGTTATTAATTTTTAATTCATGAATATTTCTAATGATATAAATGTTTAAAGTGATTTTAGTTAAAATAAAAATAGTTTATTGGATCACTGGTGGATCTACAGCTGTCATCGTGTTTTCTGTATCTTCACATCCGCTGATGCGTTCCATCCATCGGTGTGTCCACGACTTTTCTCCCCCTCTCCCCTTTCCTCCCACGTGGACTTTGTGTTTATATTTGATATGTAGGAAATGGGAATCTTATACCACGGCCGAGCTCTCAGGGTTTGAATGGCCTGAGCGCTGGACTGCCTCTGACAATTTGACAGGTTACGTGCAGACTAAAAATCTGATAGGCCTAACTGCGCCGTAATCCATACAGATTAGATTTCACATTAAGGACTCATGCTTAACCAATGCGCAGGAGATGGATGGGATTTGGTTCGGAGGGATTTGAGGAAAATACAAATTTACCCACAGAAACTGAAAAAAACATACTTATCCTTTTATTTGAGTCAATTATTTTAATGAGTAATAATTAAGACCGTATTGAATAGCAGATTTATGAAGAGGAGAGTAGTAGCTGCGTCTCTTAACGCCCATTAGAGCTGTCGTCTGCTATCAGAGAATACTTTAAATATGATTACAATATATAATGTTTATATTGCATCTTTGTTGTTGGTGATGTTCAATTTGTTATTTATCACATACAAAAATCTTAATAACTATATGCAATATACATTTGAATTAAAAAAAAACATTTAGTCGATATTGATTTTATTGTTGTGTGTGAAATTGATAGGCTGCACACCCTTTGAAGTCTGCACTCTTTGTACTGAAGAATATATGAAGTTATGATTTATAACACGTGACACATATTTCATTCTGTCCTTAAACGACAATGACAGCTGTGAATAAGCTGTGTGTGTTTTCTCTATATCTGCTGAAAATGTTAATGTCTGAACAGACAGGAGAAAGGACAAGTACATCTTCATCTTCACCTGAAAAAAAATTATAAATAAAAAATAAAATTTGAAAAGTCAATCTGTGTCTAAAAAATATTGCTAAATTCCAAGTTTTGGGTTAAACTGAGTATGTGACTTTCATTACAATCCCTCCAGCCGGGAGCAGCCTGCGGTTTGTTTGACATTCATCTCTCTTTGGTTTTTAGGACTTGAAATTACCACAGTGTATCGCTGTAGTCCACTTTCTAATTCTACATACGTGTTTCGTATGTTCCTGTCAGTATCCGTAAAGAGAAATATAATTCTCTCTTCTGGGATGCTGAAGGAAATGGCAGGCGTTATTGATTTCCAGTGCAGTGTCAGGTAACTATTGGGTGGGTTTCCCATGGTGCGAGCAGTCATGTGAAGTGGGATGTAACACTTAAGAGGCGGACAAACCAGCTGGGCATTGGCCATTAATAAACTCAAATACCTCAGTCCTCTGAAAACCTTCTCTAAACTTTGATGGTCACTTTTAAAATCAAATATAAGAACATTACTTTGATGTCCCAAAAGGTTAGAAGCATTTTGATACTCATAATATGATCTATAATCTTTACTTCATGTGGGTTCACTTCTCACTGATAAATAGGAACAAACAGGGAATTTTGAAATGCTAACAGAAGGCTGAGTCTGTCCTCCACAAAGGTGAGAGGGAGAGGAAAAAAAGAGGGTAGAGGGGGAGGAGACGGACGCTCAGGCACAAATCAATTCACCTGAGAGACGCATTAATGTCTCTGGTTTCAGGCGAGGAGGAGTTGAATCCTATGAAAAATTAAAAAGATGCTAGTTGGTTTAAAGGATCGAGCCAAACAAGTCAGACAAACACACGTTTGCACTAATGTATATTTTTATATATTCATGTACTTAACATGAATGAAAGGCAGTGAGTGCATAAATTATTCAAAAATTAAATTAAAATTATTTTTTAAAATTATTTCAAAAGGACAATAAGCTTGAAGTGGAAGTTCGTTGGCCTTCCATATCAAATTTATTGGGAACAGATCTAATGACAGGACAGGGAAGGACTTTTGTGTTTGCATGAGTATGCGGTCAACGGCCTTTGTACCACGTTACATTTTGTTCTGTTCTGTCAAATACTTGAACAACTGGCCTTTTGTTGTGCAATTACATTCTAGAAGACATTGGCAAAAAAATTGTAATCATTTAATTCAAGCATTTAATTTCGCTTGAAACGCAGACAATCGTCTCTGCCTCAGAATGCTGCGCCAACCTGTCTCCTGTCTGGTATTAATAGGGTTACTCGCTTTTTTCGTATGCTAGTCAGCTACTGTGTCTGTGGTCCAGAGTCAGCCAAGTAACCATATCATTTACACTTCTCAATTTTCATTGTTGATATTTACTTCTGCAGTTATCTCTTTACTTCACCCTCGGCCGAAGATGATATGATGAAGTTAAAGCCACTGCTTCCCTCCTTCGGTCTCCTGTTGCTCACACATAAACAGGCTAACAGAGGGCCTGATGTATACACACATGAGAAAGAAAATAGATTACTACAGTACTGTGTGTGGTTTGGAATAGATTTTGCAATCAAACACCCAAGCAAATGTAAAAAGCAAAGATTCAACCCATGCACAGAACAACAGAGAAGTACACTTTTTAATTTCTTATGAATTAACCCATTTTTTAATTTTTCTGGTTTAGTCCCTCAAGTGTTGCAGATCATAAGCTAAGAAGACATGGAGACCTCACAGGACCTTAACGAACAGATGGTGAGTCAAACGCTGCTTGTATGCATCACACTAACAACTACAGTGTGTGTGTGTGTGTGTGTGTGTGTGTGTGTGTGTGTGTGTGTGTGTGTGTGTGTGTGTGTGTGTGTGTGTGTGTGTGTGTGTGTGTGTGTGTGTGTGTGTTTGTGTGTGTGTGTGTGTGTGGGTGGGTGGTTGTGAGTGGGTAAATGTCTAAGGTATGAATGCATTCGAGAGGTTTGTCCATATATGTGTGTGTGTGTGTGTGTGTGTGTGTGTGTGTGTGTGTGTGAGAGAGAGTGTGTGCATGCACTGGCACATGGCACATATGGTTCAGTGAGTGTACAGTAGCCATATGGCATTCGAGTGGATGAGACAATTCTGGACGTATAGACATCAATTCATTAGCTGTCTGTCGAGTTTATTGTGTGCATCCAATCCAAAGGAGCCCTTAGTCATTTAAATTACTGATTAAATTCAAATCGGGGTCTGTATCATTTCTGTATTATCATTTAGTCCTCTGTCACGAATGTAGCATACCTGTGGGTCTCTGCGTCATGTCGGTGCAGCGTTCCAGTTCTGCTTGTTTAAAGATCAGGCCGTATTGTTGGGAAAATGATTTTGGCGGCGAGCGAGGGCCACTCGCATTTCAAAGTCGTTAGTCAGCCACCAGAACAGGTGTAATTTCATCTCCTCCTCCTCCTCCATCAAGCTTGGTTCTCTCTCCCTCACTCTCCCTCTGACCTGCCAGCCTCCACAGTAATAATAGCGCAAACTGGGACAGAGCGAATGAACTATGTTGTTTTTCCCCCACTTTTTGTGTTGCTCTATCAGACTCGCCCAGGGTTTAGATTACAGACTGACCCAAGCGGAGTGCTGGCACTCACACATATAGAGTGCATGTACACAACAAAACACAAAGAGAGAGAGAGAGAGAGAGAGAGAGAGAGAGAGAGAGAGAGAGAGAGAGAGAGAGAGAGACGGGGGAGAAAAGAAAGATATAAAGAAAGAACAAAAGAAAGAACGAAAGAGCGAAAGAAGAGTATCCATCTTGTCTTGCCACCTTCCCAATATGAAATATTGATGTGCATATTCCACAATTACTTCACCTGCTTTATATAGGGCAGTGATATCATTTATAATGTGAATTTGAGCTGTGTCTCGAAGGCATTGATTAATTGTTCAGGTTGGAAATTAGACCTCAGAGCAAGGACGGAGATTTTAATAACATCATATAGAGATTTGTGGCTTCTGGAAAGCCTGGCTTTCTTTTTGCATCGCTTGCCATTTTCTCCCTAAAAGAAAAGACTTTTCTTTGTGATGTAAATCAGTTTGTAACCTCTGGTATGAATGACCTGAAATATGAGGGACATGATGTACATTCAGCATTTAAGCCCCTGTATTAAATCCTGTAGTACCAATAGGTCAGAGGGTTATCATGTATTGATTCAACAATGCAGTTGTGTGAATGGTGTGTTAATATTATTAAATATTAGTTTAATATCACAGAAGATGAAAAAGTGTCAAAAATTATGAAGGTGGTGTCCTTGATAAAAGCATACGTTTAAAATAATCTTGAGCCACTACCAATCATTTCACCTTTACTGTTGAGCATAAATTATAACCAAATCATGTACATTCATTGTTAATTTTTTTGAACACTTCCCATTTGAACTTTTTCACTTCAAACTGAAAGTGGCTAATTCTTTCCCTGCACTGCTTATTGAAATAGGCGTGTCTTGGTCGTCGAGGAAAACAGCACGGACCTCACACACAAAGTTTCGGGGAGTTGTCTGTTGACACCTGATATCCCCACCCCTTCCCTCTACCCTTTAAAGTCCCCCCGTCCCTCCCTTTTCCCACCACAACCATTGCGCGTCATCTGGGTTATGGTCAGGCGTCCTTTCTGGACGCCTGCCTGCAAAGGGCCCAGCCTGCCGTCTGGAGTCCTCCGGGAGCGCTGGAAGGAGTCGAAGGCGACCCATCAGTGGCCCGTAATGCTACTTTTAGCCTGTTTGACAGTCTCAGCTCACCTGTCGTCACACAGCTTGTTTAATTCTGAAACGGCCTAATCCTCAGGTTTTCCAGATAATTGATTTTGCAGATGCTGCTGTTGTTTATTTTGTACGGTGCTCTGAGATATGGCAATGATTTACAAAATTTACCACATCAGATGATTTTTTTAGAAATTTGATTGAATCCAAATTACAAGTTTGAAGGACAGTCCCTCAACAGCTCCTCTTCTGACAGAGCAGTGTTTGAAGTTTTCAGTGTTTTAGCAAGTGAAGGAGGTAGTGAAGGCAGGGGTGGGGGGTTTTGACCCCAGGGAACCTTACTGAATTTAAATGTATGACCACTACAAGAAAAAAGTGAGACAAGAGATGAAGGAGAAGGAAAAGAGGAGGGGGGAAAGGTTCTTTTAACTGTAGCCTTTTCCTCTGGTGCTCTGGGAGAGGCCCAGAGTATGGCAGCTGTCCCAATGTGTGTGTGCGTGTGTGTGTGTGTGTGTGTGTGTGTGTGTATGTGTGTGTGTGCGTGTGTGTGTGTGAGAGAGAGAGAGAGAGAGAGAGAGAGAGAGAGAGAGAGAGACGGAGACCAACTTAGAGAAGGAAAGGGGTCAGGTTGCACCCCACTTTCACCCCTACAACCCATACAGACACATTCACACAAACTTACATGCAGCAGCAGTAGCTAAATACGAGCACGGCCCAACCCTGATTGCCAAGATTGCTTTGGCGTCATAGACAGTTGTTTCAAAATCTGCCCGACGACAAGGCATGTGGACAGACATCAGGAGCGTGGAGTGTAATAGCTACCCCCTGGCATCCTTCTAGTGGGCTCGCATCCTAGTCGTGGCATCGCCGTGCACGTCAGTGTAACTGTGTACAGTGATTCTTGTGAGATTTATGTTTAGCTGACAGCTGAAAGTCTGACGTTTGGTCTTCTGGTTGCTTGTCATGTTTATGTTAAGTTATGTTAAGCTAAGGTAAACTAAGATAAACTAAGTTAAGATAAGCTAAGCCAAACAAAATGAATTTGGATTAAACCAAGAGGAAGTGAGACTGGTAACATTTGTTTATATATCCTCCCATAAGACCCAATGTGAAATTAAGATAATGTCTTCTTTTTTTTCTTTTTTCTTGTTTTATATAATTTAAATATTAATTCCATTCCAATAATGAGTTGGTCACTGGAAATTTTGAGAAATCAGTTGAAATAAATACTCCAAGAATCCTATTCTCATGTGTAAAAAAGAAAAAAATATATTTTCCTTGCATTGACATTGACATTTTTTAAATAAGACGCTTGAAACAGCTTAATCCCCAGTTCTTTCAGATAATTTATAACTCATATTTAAGAGGGTTGAAGGTCTGGCCAGCCAGGGAAAGCCAGCTAGGTGTGAGGTGAGCAGGTCAGGGATGCTCACGAGCCAATCAGAGTTTGACTGAGTCAAAAATCCTAAACAGACTGGAGAATCCATCTAGAAACCAAAGGCAACCGGCGTGGGTTTTCTAGAGAAATGCACCAGACAGGAAACCACATGATATGTGTGCTTGAGTGTCTGCTATGTGTAAGTGTGTGTGAGAGAATGTGTGTGTAGGTGTTTCTTTCTCTGTTATACACATACACTGTCTGTGGTGTGGGATGGCTGAGGTCATGTGAGTGGAGACATATTGTGACCATGCTTGTTTAATGGACGTCACAATATTCCATGTCAAGATTCTTCACTTTATTGATTGCTCAAAGGGTTTTCAAGGAAACTCACATCATTGCCAGATATTACACTTCTGGTCACTGACTGTTTGGAACTCTGAGCACCATTTATTCTTTGTTTCCAGTGGTTTCCATAAATAAAGCCCTTGTTAGTGAAGTCCACAGTTTGCTCAATCTGTCCTTCTGGCCAAACACTCATCTGCCATTTATTATAAAAAAGAGCGTATTTCCTCATTTTTCTGAGAAGGAAACGAAATTGCAACAATTGTGCTTTGGTTATAGAGGAACCTGCTTACCTTGAGAACTTCCAATCCTGCTCTGCTAGGATTAAATATCTTTCTTTGTGGTTGCAAACTAGAAAAGCTCCTTTTACACAGTCTGTCCAAAGCGGGACTATTGCGGCTTTATTGCGTCCCAGATTTGTTTATAAGTGTTACAATGACATAATAGTGGGTCACTGTTGCTCTGTCTCTGAACCGGTGATATTAAAGGGGGGTGAGCGAAAAGGTCGTAGGGCTAGATGGGGTTGTGACCATTGGATTGATCGGGTATGACTGACTCACAACGTTAGATTTACAACACAGCGACTAGCAGTTAGCAGCTAACTCAACGAGGAAAATGAACAGAAAAGTCTGTTCTATAGTGTTTATTTAATCCTGCTACCAAGCAACCAACAACCAATGGGTGAAAAAACAACTTGTGACGGAGGTAAATGCGTGATATTGCCCAAAACATACAGATCCAGTAGAATATATGGATCCATCAGTTTCAAATGATTTGCTGTTACAAATACAAGAACCTTTCATTTTGGTAACAGGGTGATAAGTTAGATTTTGGATGAGGCAGAGTCAAACTGGTCTATTGAGTGGAGGTGGAGGAGGTTTGAGGTCCACTGAGTTCCATTCCAGTTTATTGGTGTGTTTGTGTTTGAGGAATCTGGTCTGGCCATATTTGAACTGAATGTGTTGATGCCCAGAGAGCCTCATTTTCTCATCTCTGTCCTTGAATCCTTCTTTCCTTCTGTCTGGCTGTCCTACCTTGTCTTTCCTGGCAGGCCTGCCCGTCTTTTCGTCTCTCCTTGTGTCTCTCTGACTAGAGTGATGATTCAGGGCCTATTGTGAAGTCAGCAATCCGATACAGGGCCATCTCAAGAGCGGAGGGGTGGTGGTGGTAGGGGTGAGGGTGGGGGTGCGGAGTGGTGGAGGATGATATTGGGAGGGAGGGATGAAGGGATAGAGCGAGATGAGAAACAGAAAGGATTCTGGGTGTTCTCATAACCAGACCCATGCTGTCTGTAGCCCAGGGCACTTTTGGCACCCCTACCTGTCCTCTGCTTTATGTGCTGTCTCGTTCTCCAGGTCGGCCCTCGGCTCTCTGCTTCTCTTTTGTTGTCCTTTATCTTTATCTCTCTTCACCCGCAAGAACACCACTGTCTCTTTTTGGACAATCTGGCTTTAACACTTTTCTTTTCCATGCTTTGGTACATCCTTAAATCTGATTTCCTGCTTCAGGAACATATGGTACAGTGAGTGATTTTATTAGGAAGATGATATGAAGTGTTTCATGACCTGGTATGATGGAACAGCTTGCATCTTTTAAGACATTCAACTCCTGTTTGCTCTCCTTGGCGCGTCAAGCAGCGTTAACTTCTAATAATCGGTTGCATATTGAATCTGGGAGCAGATGGCCTGTGTGTGTGTGTGTGTGGGTGAGTGTGTGTGTGTGGGTGAGTGTGTGTGGGTGAGAGAGAGAAAGAGAGAGACAGAGAGAGAAAGAGAGAGAGAGAGCATACCTATCTGTACGCTGAATATCTCTCTGGACTGTTCTTTAGTATATCGACCTTATGTTGTCCCTCACACACACACACACACACACACAAACACACACACCACACACACACATCGTGATGTCATGAACAGCATTATTTAACAGGCAGCTGGGAGGCCATTCATCATTTAATTAAAAGCGTCTGAAAAGGATCTGAGGTCTAATGAGATTAGCTTTAATTATTGATGCTGCTGCTGCTGTCACACACACATATACACACAGGCGCGCGCACACACACACACACACACACACACACACACACACACACACACACACACACACACACTGGTTATGACCATATGACCAGACTGTCGTAACAGACACACTTCTCTTTCTGCACTTATTTTACTTTTGCAGTTTTTTTAATTCTCCTACTGAATCTCTTGTTGGACACACACACACACACACACACACACACACACGTACACACACACGCGCACACACACACGCACTCACACACACACACACACACACACACACACACACACACACACACACACACACACCTATTTTGCCTCACTGCGTTTAGTGGAGGTGCTCAGAAGAAGGCTGGGTTGGTGGATTGCAGGGGGACAGTCTGCGGTATGGGGACAGAGCAGGGAGTCCGGGGGGTGCGGTGGCTGCGGTCTGGTCGAGGATGAGAAGGGTGACAGTGGGGAGTGGGTGGGGGGTGGGCACAGGAGGATGGTGTTATGTTTCCTCGGCTCTTACACAAGCATAAGGGAGCCTTCACTGTTCTGGTCCAGTAGCTTCACTCCCAAAAGACGAAGTTCTGCCACAAAACAGGAATAAGTTTTCTTAGCCTACAATTTTGATTTTTGAAGTAGCTGTAAGGTCATTAGAACGATTTATTTCACGCTATGCAACAACATTTTTGCTCCACCTCCACCTCATTTCTTATTGGCACCACATAATCATTTTATTAAATGGAAATATTCTAGTCTTAATATTCATTTCCCCAGAATTCAGCCTGACATACTTGGTTTATTTGCAAACCTCAGCAGCTGTGGCTTTAACCAATATTTGGCTGCACAGCAGGAGATGTAATGACTGAGCCACCTGCAAGCCTCGCTCAAGTCAAATAATCTACTTTTTCTTCTTCTTCTTCTTCTTTTTATTTTTATTTTTATTTTTATTTTTATTTTTATTTTTATTTTTATTTTTATTTTTATTTTTATTTTTATTTTTATTTTTATTTTCCTCCTTCTTCTTTTGCAATGTATGATTTCAGAATGAGGACATACGTGAAATATTTGATCCTATAAAGGCCACATGTAGACCAGTGACTCATTATGTATTGATTCAAGCTTTCAGATGATTTTTTTTATGGATTCTAAATATCAGATTTATCATTTTATCTTTAAAAAAAGTTCCAGACGATGTCATAATTGTTGAAAATGAATCTATTAATTGTTTCAACATTTTTTGTCAACTGATAGTCACGTTGTATCAGTGTGTGTGCATGGATGCATTGTGTGTGCGTGTGTGTGCGTGCGTGTGTGTGTGTGTGTGTGTGTGTGTGTGTGTGTGTGTGTGTGTGTGTGTGTGTGTGTGCGCGCGTGCGCGTACGTGTGTGCCTGCTTAGCTATGGATGGGTTAGGGTTTCTCCCAGTTGGTTTTTTTATGCACTCTCATCAGATTAGCTGAGCAGGGCAGTCGAGGCCAAACGCTTCAAAATTAACAGCGCAGAACCAGCCAGAGTACACATGCACACACACACACACACACACACGCACACACACATCTATCAGTGACTTTTCATTTGTCTCCACTGAGTAAAGCTGCATTAAATCATGTCTGTGATCCCCTCACCCTTTGAGACAATGAGGAGCCAATTTAAAGGGTAGATATGTAGACCACCAGGATGAGGAGGACAGAGGAGACACGGCTTAGTCACAGTTCTCCACCATGACCATAGCTATGAAGTTCATAATCAAGATGACACATATATCACCATGTATAAAATATTAACTATGTGTTAAATAAATTCCTTGCATAGTATTAAGAAGCTAAGGATCATTTGACACAAATTGAAAACACATTTTGGCTGCGCGCAGCTCAGAAGCCCCAAGTTTAAATAGGAGGATCCCTCAAGACTTGGGAAAGAAAAATTTATTTTACTGAGCATCGGTAAATTTTTTTGGCGTACACGTGAGATTTTCCCCTAAAAACAGCAGAAAAGATCTCCAGATTTACAAGCATCGTATCCCCACATAATTTCATTAATGGTAATTAACAATAATTTTCCTCATGATAATTTTGTTATCAATCCAGAAGCCTTGTGAAGCTCACATTTTTTTTATTTTATATATTTACTCAGATACAAAAGCAGACTGATTGGATTGATCAGCATCTATTGTCTTTACAGTTTGTTTTTGCATGAAATAACACACAAAATGTTGTGAGCAGGAATATGTCTTTCCATTTTCCATGTGGAATCAGGCACCCATGAATCAGTGTAACCAGTAAATTTAGTGTAACTCTTTTCTCTATTTTCCCTTGTTATGTTCTCCTTTCTCTTTTGCTATTTATTTTATCTTGGGGGTTAATTGTAGACATCATCGTCTAGCTCTAGGTCTATTTTGATCTTTTTTCTCCCCCTGGCAATTTAAATACAAAGGCTGGAACATACGTGATACTTCATTTGCAGAAACTGCGTGAGGATACTTTCAATTCTGAGTTGTTCGCCTTGTGAACAACACCAAACAGCTCTTGGCAAATTCATGTGCACAAAGCAAGATAAAGAGAGGTTCACCTCACCAGAGACAGAGAGAGAGGGAGAGAGAGAGGGAGAGAGAAAGAGAGATGTTTTTGGAGAGTACCTTTTCACCCAGACACCTCCTCCTCCTCCCTGCTTCACAGACTCACCCTGTTCTTCCCTTTCACTTGTTTTTTCCCTCTATAGCTTCCTACTACACCTGAAAAGGGGGCATTTTTGAGGCATAAAGAGAGGGATAGTTTTACACCACCCCAGGCTGGGGGAACTGGGGTTTTAGGAGGAGTGGTGGATGGAGGAGGGAGGGAGAGAGGAGGCTCAACACAATGTATTTTACATGAAAGGTAGAGGATAGAGTTACTACACCGATAACCACTCATACAAATGGAGAGAGCAGGAAGCTTTGAGCATGGGACAGGTAAAGTGTGTGTGTGTGTGTGTGTGTGTGTGTGTGTGTGTGTGTGTGTGTGCGTGCGTGCGTGCGTGCGTGCTTGCGTGTGTGTGTGTGTCTGTGTATTCATTTTTTTATGGATGTTAACAGTTATGTGCCTAAACATCTTAGGTCTGTTTAGTCATTTTGACAACAGGAAAGCTTTTGGTTAGCTCAGACTAGAAGAAAGACTAGACAGAGGGGTAAACGACCAGCCTGGTTCTGGTGACATCAAAATGTATTTTATACAGGCCTTTGTACAGATTATAGAAACAGTATATAAAGCATTAGTAATCTTCAGAGTGATGGTGGGTGAATTTCATCAGGCTACCTGATTCCCTTGTGTTACTATCCCGATGCTTTTCCTGAAATGACCCATCTAACTCTGCCTCTGACTCACTGATGCTCCCAATTCTGCCTCAATCCTTATCTTACCATACCTTACTCTACCCTACCCTACCCAACCCTGCCCTACCTTACCCTACACTACCCTACCCTACCCTACCCTACCCTACCCTACTCTACCCTACCTTACCCTACTCTACCCTACACTACCCTACCGTACCCTACCGTACCCTACACTACCCTACCCTACCCTACCTACCCTACCCTACCCTACCCTACCCCACTCTACCCTACACTACCCTACCGTACCCTACACTACCCTACCCTACCTACCCTACCCTACCCTACCCTACCCTACCCTACCCTACCCTACCCTACCCTACCCTACCCTACCCTACCCTAACCAACCCTAACCTCCCCTGCTCACCCTACCCTACCCTAGCACAGTTGACTTTAATGTTAGTGTAGAAGTGTCGAGTGATTGGTGGTGAGTTAAGAAAAGGGAAGTGTTAATTCTGGAGGACTTTAGATTAACATATGGTGTCAGGCATGGAGGCTGAATTCACTTCACGGAACAACTCAACACTGGTGATGATTTTAGGAAATACATGTATTGTACAAGTAAATTAATTGCATCACAGCAGAGTCTTCATTTAGTTATTGTACGTATTTGGTAAACTTATCTTTGAGTTAGTTGCTAACTGCTGCTAGCTGCTTTTGGTTGTGGGTTGCATACATAACATATCATCAAAACATCACACCCTCATTCTGTCCAGCTTGCATGTTTTATACAAATGCAATAGGATCCATACTAAACCCTTTTTCCAGTCTTTATAGTTGGCTGAGCTAATCAAATATGGCAAAAAGGGATATCAATGTATTCATCCTACACTTAGTAAGAAAGCGAAATAGCATAGCCTATTACCAAAAATGACAAATTGTCCTTTAATATTTGATTTGTTACAGTAGAAAAGAAGAAGAAGACCGTGGATTAATTATAAAGCATTCAAGTAAAACGATTAAAGTTTGACTTAGTACAAAAGCAGTTATTGAAACAGCTAATAAATGTCTGTGCAGGTAATGCTAAAAAATATTTATGGGACTTTTGGAAACAAGAACAACAGGAGGAAGAGCGTGCTGTCTCTGTTTATCTGTGTTACTGTCTGTGGAGTGGAAGACAAACTGCTGCTGTTCCACTTGAAGAACAAAGTTACTCTCGAGGGCCTCTTAAACAGGAGCAAGGCACCTTCACCGGACACTCTACACAACGCTAAAGTCAACAAAAACCGAAGCCATGTGCCATCATTTAACCTCGTCTTCTGTACCTCCAGCTCACCTTCAGATCTGAGGAGTCAACGCAATGCTACTGTTTAGCTTTTTGCCCCTTTCTGTCTCCCTTTTTTTTTTTTTTTTTTTTTTAAATCATCAGGCATGTTTTGGGGCACCTCCCCTGCTCCCTTCTCCACTTGCTGTGAAAATATTTCATCAGGGATGTTTTTGGACGGCCCCCTCCTGATAGGGTCCTGCCTGGCTAATAATAAAGTGCTTGAGTTGTCAAGCACTTCGGCAACACCCTAATCTGTTCTGACAGCTACTCCTCTGCGTACACTGTCAAACGTCCAGCACACACACACACACACACACACACACACACACACACACACACACACACACACACACACACACACACACACACACACAGAGAGAGAGAGAGAACGGCATGTCGGCATGCACATATTCCACACTTTCAACAGACGTTTGCATTGATGTATGGACATAGGTTCATAGACAGTCTATCAATCAAGGTGTTTATTGGAGTTGGGGGATAAACGCAGTGGGACCACAGTGACCGAGCTAAAGGTGGTGCACAGTTGGAGACAGTGGCCCTGTTCCAAACTGGTCCCTAAGCCTGTGTACATTCAACACCTCCTCATCTGTTTCCTGTTACCTTTTACACCAACATTCAACCTAGTCTGCATGTTGATACATGTTGAATAATCTATTCAATATTTTGATATTTCTGTGACCACTTGTTAGACTGAGGTGGTAAAGTACAGCCACAGCTCAGAACAATACAGAATTATACAGATAAAAACCCTGAAGCCAGTTTACAGCACAAAGACCTTATAGCTGGACAGAATGAACATATGTCCACCCATCAAATTTACAAATCTTACGCAACGACATTACCTTCCCTGCTCTGCCTCTGATTGCCTTCGTCTGACGATGTCTTTCTCGCCACATGCAGCTAGTAGGATTCATGAAGTCAAGACAATCCTGGATCCATACTTATGTCTGATGCTCACCTGTTGTGAAATCAGATGTGAAAATTCTTAAGAATGTCTGGAAAAATAAGTGGGTGCTAGACACCTGTATCAGTTCCAAAATTACATATTTTATTGTTTTAACAGTAAAACACAAAAAAGCCTATATCATTCCTGCTTACAAAAACAAAGACAAACAAATTGCAGACTTTTACCGTATAACTTCCTCATCATATGTAAGTTATGTAATAACAGGGCAGTGCTTTTATTTACTGAATAAAAAAGAAGGTAATCAAGCAAATTGCTTCTGTTTAAGACTGATATTGTCAGATAACTGTTGATTTAATGGTCAATGAAGATATTTTGATGGACTTCCAGAATCAGAATGAGTTTAGTTGAGATGTTTCTCTTTAAAAAATAAAATACTGGTTTAGAAAGGTGGCTTCATATTTATACGTGTGTCTGTATTGACTTGTGTGTGTGTGTGTTTTAGTTTGCCCCCACCCATGAAAAAAACCTTGACGACATAGTGTAAGAGTGCCATCTCCACATTAACACACCCAGGTATCTCCTGCGCTGATCCCACACCTGGAGCGACTACAGCTCAGCTCTACTTCACATACGACACACACGTGCAGTCAGTGTGGTTCCAATTAACATGAGTGTGTGTTCCCGTATGCTGAGGTGGACTTGCGATTTTCTGTGCTGTGTGGGGTTTGGGTTTCTGTATGTGTGCGTGTGTGCATGTGTGTGAGAAGATGGGGGTCAATTGCATGGTGTGAAGTTTATGGTCTGGCTTGTATTTTCTACTGCACAGCGTGACACTGATGTTACATCCACATCACATCTCCATTTACTGTCATAGCTCCGTTGAAGAGCTGCTATCAGTAGGATCCTCCCAGTAAAGAATCATGTACATGCATGTTGTACCAGACTGTATTCACACACATGGACCAGTTGTGATGAGGAATTGAGTTATCAATGTCTAAAAATGGACACAGAAAAAAGCTTTATCTGTTCTGCATGGAAAAATTCTTTGACTGTAGGCTTGAGTGAGTTTGTAGTGAGTGACAGCTGAGAGAGAGAGGGGGAGAGAGAGAGAGAGAGGGAGAGGAGGGGGATGAGGAGAAGAGGAAAAGAGAGGGAGGAGGCAGAGGAGGAGGGAAACACACCGAGTGGACTGTTCCTCATTACTTGAGCTGAGGACAGGAGCTGTGCTTGGATTGACATCAGACACAGAGATAAAGAGGAAAAAGTGTTTATGCGCTGCTTTTGCCGTTCCTCCTGCTGCTACACGCTTGTTCAGAGTGAAAGAGAGAGACAAAAAGAGAAAGAGAAAAGGAACGCATGTTTTCCTACAGCACAAAAACAAGTCGAACACCTGGAGTACAAACTGAAGGCAGGTAGACGGAGGAGCTGCTGGAGGAGTGTGTGTGGTTAGAGTCTGTTTGGGAGCAGCGGGCGTCTGGAAGGAGGGTAGCGGATCGCTCAGCTCGGTTATGCTCCGTGGAAATACAGGACAGCTAAGTGACCAAATTACACCCAGAGGTAAGAGTCCATCTATCTGTGTGAGCTTCACGGTCAACCAGTAGCTTCATTAGTTCAATAAGTTGTACTTTTTTCTGTGGTACTATATTTACTCCTGTTTAAGATGATTTTTAAGTTTTTAGATTATGTTAACTGAATGAACAATTAAAATAAAACTGTGTGAACTAAAAGATTAAAAAACTGCTCTTTTATGTAACATTATAATCATTACAACTAATCATATAATCTAAAAATATGAGTTTTTTGTCATGCTTTTAAGACGCAAAACCTATATTATTATTAATATTATTAATATTATTAATATTATTTAATAATATTTAACCAGACTGCATTATGATTAAATAATAACCAGAATACAACAATAATAATAATAATTTAAAAAGGTTTTCTAATTTGTCACTATTAAATATTCATCAGTCTTACTTGTACAACATTTGAGTTTGATGTAGGATCACCGCTCTGTTCTTGAATGAAAATCTTCCTCACAAATATTAAACATTTTTAGCACAGTGGAATTTTGTTTTTTGTTTTTCTAGTTAATTGTTGTATTTTTATTACAGAGATTATTTGAGTAAATTTTCTGGTTCAAAATATTCTTCATACACAAACTTAAAACTTACATATAATATTTGTGTGTGTGTGTGTGTGTGTGTGTGTGTGTGTGTGTGTGTGTGTGTGTGTGTGTGTGTGTGTGTGTGTGTGTGTGTGTGCGTGCGTGTGCGTGAGTGTGTGTGTGTGTGTGTGTGTGTGTGTGTGTGTGTGTGTGCTGTATCAGATGTCCCTTTGCGGATGGGTTGGGTCATTACCAGAAACCATTGCGCTTTTCCTTTTTGTGTCTCTGTCCATACTTTTTTTTTTTTTACACTGTATCATTTTCACATTTTGCTTGAACCAAAAACATAAAACCTAGGAGCGAAACATTTTGTCACATTTCAGATTCTTGTTGAATAAGTTAACGTATTTCAGACCTGAACACTGAGTGTCTGCTTATTTCAGACTCAAATCTCTTTTTTTTTTTTATCAACAACTTTGGGCCTCATGTTGATTTTCATAGGTATCGTATATCACTAAGAGACAACAGACACAGAGCATGAATAAATCTTTGTCAGTAGTGCTAATTACCCGCGGTACCTGCATTTATCCATAAGGGAGTCCATGGGCCGGCCAGGTTGGTCACCCAGCCAACCAGGTCAAAGGTCATCTATTTAGTGGCTCAGATGACACAGATGGGTCCTTCAGGTTCTGTGGCTACCAAAGAGTACATCTAGAGGCCCTTTGTTTTGTTTTTATAAGTAGAAATGGATGGGTTTTGATGGAAATCATTGAAAAAGGAGGAGTGATGATATTTGAATGCAGGACTTGGTAGGCGCTTCAATTTTTTTTGTTCTATTACTTTATGATTGGGTCACCACACGGTGGGCCATTGGCCTAATCCAGAGCGCAAGACGCTTCCATCCAGCCCACAAAGCTTTTTGACATAATTGTAAAAAATAGATCTATTATTAGTCCTACTATTAAATTCCTTCATAAATAGATTGGCAAGATCTAAACTTAACTGGCACAGGGTTTGTTTGAATTGACAAAAAATAAATCCTTTGTATTTATATTAAATTTTGCCTTTTTATTTTTCTTTATTCTAATTATGTGTTCTATTACTAGGGGTTAGGGTTAGTGGCTCCAGATCTCAAACCCTCACCTTTTTAAGTTTTATGTGATTGCTTCATGTTTTCTTCACCACTGATAAATTTAATAGCTACCAATTCGATGATATTCATATAGTGTTCAAAATGTGACATGCGCCTCATTAAAATTAAAATACTATTTAAAAATAGTAAAAATATTTCAGTAGTGAGGAGAGAAAAAGAACACGTGAAAAGTTTAAATTAAGGTTTAAATATTCTTATCAAATATTAAATATTGGAAACTTTTGTATCTAGTTGATCATGTTATCTGGATGTGAGCGACTCGGTGAAAGTTTGTCGTGGATAAAATGCAGCGATTGAAGCTTCCAGCATCAAAGCCTCCATGCGTTTGTGTTTTCACACATCATGCTGAGACAGAAACAGCCAGGGTTGTGTGTTTCCATGCACGTGCACGTGTGTGTGCACATGCGAGCCTTGGATGCGCCCACATTTGTACGTATAGGACTTCGTGTGCGTTACATGTGGATTGCTGTTTCTCACGGCCATGCTGTTGATGTCGTGACTGACAGCCTTGTTAAATTTCAGTAAACCATGAAACAGGACATGAAAGTGGCTTGTGTGTGAGTGAGTGTGTGTAAAGTAATCCATACGAGGGCACCGGCTGACCTTTGAACCCTGTCTTAAACAGCTAAGCGCTGATTTTCATTCGCTCTCAGCAGGATTGTCTAATCAGAACCATAACACCGCAACACACACACACTCACACACACACACACACACACAGTGTGATCCTAAATACTGGTACTTGGAGTTTGGCTAAGCTCTGCATACTTACCTGTGATTGTGATAATGTGCCAATGACTTGAATATATGCTGAGTTGGGTCGTTTGTGTGCGTTTGTATGTGCATTTCCATGCGCAGGTGTGTGTTTGGCACCTGGCGCGTGCCCTACACCTCACCAGTGTGTTGACACAGTAATTATAGGGCAGCTGGTACACATTGGCCCTCACTCCGCCCTGCATTTACTGTTCTAATTAGTTCCTGTTCCAAATAAGAGGCAGGAATTTTAATAGAGAACCGCTGGTCCGCCATCGTCCAGCTCCGCATGCCCTCACACTCAGTAACACAAATAAAACCAGCCTGTGTGTGAGTGTATGCAGAGGGTGGAGAGACATCAGGGCTAAGTATGTTTTCTTAATTCATTTTTTCTTCTTCAATAATTAAGGAAAAGTTCCATCGCGGCTGTGATTGACTTGACCAAATGCTTCTCAATGTGAAGGCTGGATTTAGTGTCCACAGTGACCTCTTTTAAAGGTGAAGCATGAACCCAGTGACCTGACATGACCCCGCCATAACCCTTCAACTCTCTAAGGGTTGACGAAGGGGCTTGAGGTCTGGATGGAGCGGGGTCACGGGTAAACGAGGGAAAGTTAATATCTGTCACTTAGGTGAAAGTTACCCTGTGTGTCATGGCGGCGACTACAATGTCAGACACGGGCTCCTAATTTATTATGATTTCTGCATTTTACTGACCTTTTGGGAATTTGAAATGCAAATTATATCAATCAGTAAATTACATTTGCGTTTATTCAGTCACTGAATTTTCCCCTCATTTCTAGAGAATATTTTGATGTATTTCTTTGCTCTTCACTACAGTTTTAGTAGAATTTGTTTGATTCATGAATACTGATTTATGAGGCTGTTTTATGGCGTACTCAATGCTGGTTATTACAAACTACATGTGTGTTTCCTCTGCTCTGGTTTCTCTGCAGGTGAAGAAATCACACAGTGAATCTCATGTTCCAGACCCTTCAGACACCAGGTATGCTCACAGGAGTGTGTGATGTATAATATGACAAACAACATTAGGTTTTAAAGAACTGTGTGTGTGTGTGTGTGTGTGTGTGTGTGTGTGTGTGTGTGTGTGTGTGTGTGTGTGTGTGTGTGTGTGTGCGTGTGCGTGTTGGATCTCTGGTCGTGGTTCGGTGCGGTGAGGTTTCACTACATTTGCAAGCTGTGATGAGGTCATGAGCACTTTCCCAAGACCTCAGTGCCTGACACAGACACACAGGAAAACATGGACTGATCCACATGAGAGAGGAGCAAAAAGAGCACACTGTACTGTTATTTATTTAAACCTGAAACTGATAACCACTTTAATAAAAATCAATTATTTCTTTAAGTTATCATTTAGACACAAATAGCCTCTAAACGCCAGAGATTCTCTGACTCCAGCCTCTCAAATAAGAAAGTTTTACTCAGTCATTTATCATTGTAAACAGAATATATTGGTTTTTGGACTTTTGGCTAGAGACAATACAACATTTGAAGATGTTATTTTGGGCATTAGAGAAGTTGATCTTGGTACCTCATATACTATAAGAATTCCTTCACTGGAAAAAAAAACCGAGATAAATCTGAGAAAATAATCTCCAGCAGCTCCATTTATTTTACATTATACACTACATTGTGCTAAGATGCTGCATATCCTTCCAATGAGCAGACATAATGTGAAAACCAGAATAGAGTTTATGAAACACCAACTCTTGCCATCGGCTCCCTAGAGCAGCGAAACGGAGGGGAAAGAAAAAAAAACAGTACAAGGAGGCGGTAGAGAATCATTTCCTGCTGGTTGCAGACAAAAGTATGGATGAGGAGTGTTGAATCACACAAGAGGGAGAGAAAAGAGTGAAAAGTGGAAAAACACCATAATTTGACTATTCTTAGCTGTTCTTGCTTAGAATATGAGAGATATTTTAAGTTTTTGTTTGAAGTTAGTTTTCAGCCCAGCGCCTCATCCACCGCTGTGCATTGTTGATGTTAAAACAGTGTTCATTGTTTTTAGTTCAAAATGTTCAAGACAGAAGAATGAATGTTTAGCTGTAAATAGAACAAACAGTTTGACAGACAGTGTTGAATCAGTGTGTTTATCTTTCATACTTTCTCCTTTTCGCACCCTGAAGTTGTGTCTTTGTCGCCCACTGAAAGCGATATGTTTATACCTGTCAGTCTGACTTTGGGTTCCAGTCATGTGTGCTGATGTTATCTACACATGGCGTTAAGCTGGACCGTTTCCAGACCGCGACACAGATGTAACACACATACACAAACACACAGGCGATGGTGGAACAGCAAGCCCGCATTTGTTTAATTGTCCCTCCATCTCTGTCATTTCTTACTTTCATGTCTCACACAAAAACTCAAGTGTGACCAGCCTGCGGGCAGCGTGAATCAGGATGCACACATGCATATAGAAGCGTTCATGTGAGGTGCCGTCCATCCGCTGACTCAACGTTAAACTATGTCTTCTGCAAAAGCACGTGACAAAATGTGGGTTTGTGGCAGCAGTGATCAAGAGGCATAAGTGTTTTACATTGCTTTTCTTACAGTTTGAGTGCATGAAAATGAATGAGATACACTTCCCACCTCTGTGGGGGTCATGGAACCCAGGGAAGAGTCGCTGCTGCCAGTCCAAATATGAAATAAATACTGATACGGACATGAAAATCAGACGGATAGCCAGCTGTAAACATGCATAAATACCATTCTGTCCATGTCTCTATTTACGTCACACACACACACACACACACACACATACACACACACACACACACACACACATATATTCACTTCATCATTACCACCTTGTGTGCTGGTTTGTCCCAGTCATGCATGTGGAACACATTGTAAAACGGCAGGCTGCCGGCGGGCTGTGGGTTTGTACTGGAGCCCAAAAGTCCACTCACGCACACACACCAACACACATACCAACACACACACACACACACACACACACACACACACGTACCGGCCTGCAGACAACATCTTAACACCTTTGAACACATGCTCTCGTCCACTAACTGGTGACTCTGTTACTCTTAACATAATATATGGAGGTGGGGGATCCCCAGCAGTGAGAGCATATTCCAGTTGATCATCATTTTCTCCCGCCCCCCCAACCCTCTTGCAGGTCCATGGAAATGCAGGACCTAGCCAGTCCTCATAACCGTGTGGGAGGTGGAGATTCGACAGGCTCCAAGCTGGACAAGACCAACCTTAGCAGTCCATCCATCACCACCAATGGAACAGGAGGTGAGAATGCAGAATGTGTTTGGTGTTGCAGCAATGAATGGGAAGTTTTGTCCATGGTAGAGAGATCAGTTTCCAAGTTCAAAATACATATTTTAACTTCCAATGGAGAATGTTTTTTTTAGGAATGGGGAATTCTATTTTAAGCATGTTTGAGAAGTCTAAAAGTTATTCCAAGAAAATGAAGAATATGCTGCTTATCAAGCTGTAGCTTGGCCAACTATGGGTTTTACTAGGTGCTGGTAGGTCAATTTTGATATCCTTGATCTAAACATAAATTGTTTCCCCCCCGTTTCCAATCTTAATGATAAGATAATATAGCTAACTACTGATTATACCCTCAGACTTACCCCACAGAGTGGCACCAATCTACTCTTCCTTGACGTATAATGGCATAAATATGGATCATTTCAGACAAATCACTGATATTACTGGGCAGAAATGTGTTAAAAAAGCTTTTTATGACGCTAAGATCGTGGACGTTTTGTAAATCACTTTGGTCACATGCGGCTCATGAGTGCGTTGTAATGCAATGAAATGTAATGCAAAATCATCAGTCTGAAATATCTTCAAAAGACAGCGATAAGTACTTCTTTAGGACTTTGTGGAGATGGAAGGAGACACATTCAAACACACTCAAACACGCATCCCATGCTGGCAGGAGGACTTGAGTAAACCCCTGAAGAATGTGTGTAAACACAAGGCAAAGCACTTCTACGCTCCTCTGCTAACTGCTCGGCAAAATGTGTGTGTGTGTGTGTGTGTGTGTGTGTGTGTGTGTGTGTGTGTGTGTGTGTGTGTGTGTGTGTGTGTGTGTGTGTGTGTGTGTGTGTGTGTGTGTGTGTGTCTGTGAACGCAAGCCCAAAATCCCACTGGAAACTATTTCGTCTACAAGAGCATTAAAGCATCAGCGCTCTCTAAGATGTCAACACCAGAGAGCCCTCTCCCCTCTTTCGTCGTCTTTTCTTTTTCTTCCCTTTCTTTTCCTTTCTGTCTGTGCTTCTCTTTCCCTCTCCTTGTCTTCTTTTTTCTTCCTTCACATCTGATCTCTTGTCGTTCCTTCCTCTGCAGTCATCCTGATGAAGCAGTTTGATATAGTGGTACTTGATGTAAGTGCTTTTGTTGAGCGTAATCCTTTGAACTATCGCTGATTTAACAAGCAATGGAAACCGCTTTTTACAAGAACCACAATGGAAAAAGTGAGAAACTGGACTGTAATCAACTTGATGGTCAGTATACACACCGTGGTGCTCAGGCTGGACTCCATGGTAAATTCAGACTGTATTGGAGTACATTAAATCATTTGATTAGCTCACGGCTAATGGGCTAAGCAGACAGCGCTGGGACGACACGCTTGCAGCCAAAATAAACTACATACCCAACGTTCCCCTCACCTGACGTCGGTCAAAGCCCGCGGGCATCTCAACAGCAACTCGTTCATCTTCATTAGAGCACGTCAGCTGAGTGGTATTGCTCCCAGAGGACATTAATGAAGTCTTGCCTTAAATTAAGTTCTCAGATGGTCACAAATACTGAGTTTGAATCATCATGAAGGAGCTCAAACACCTCATGTAGGATGCTGACAGGTGGGCCCCACCATTTTTTCGGTGTGGTGAGAGTAAGAGAAGATTGATATCATGTATACTTGTATGTGAAAGTGGTCACTTTCATTACCAAACAGGTACTGTAATTATCAAGACACTCAACAATTCCCCCTCAGCAGTGTAGAACGCCTCTCAGCTCAACATTTATTTTCACAGCCCACAACTCTGTATGTTGAAGTACTGTCATCGTTGTTGTTTTCAGCCTCATTCATCTTCTGTGAAAAAAACTCCTCAGGTGCACCATCTGTACCTTGTGAATATAATGGAACATTTAGCAGCTAAATATCCAAATAGTTCCATGAAGAGTTGATGGGAAGATATAGCGTAGCTAAAAAAGAGAGTATAGTATTTTCCGGACTATAAGGCACACCTTCAATGAATGGCCTACAGGTATAAGGCACACTGGATGATAAGGTACACTAGATTATAAGGCGACCTTCAATGAATGGGATATTTGAAATCTTTTTCTATATATAAGGCACACTGGATTATAAGGTGCGCTATTGGTTTTTGAGAAAATTCAAAGCTTTAAGGTACGTCTTATGGTGCGGAAAATACTGTATCTGTCACTTAGATTATCAGAACCATTTATTGTTGCAAACAAAATTTTCCTCCCAGCACCTCCAGAGCCCACTACCTATCAGACAACATCTCACTGTGTTAATCTGTAGAAGAACCAATGAGGAAAAACAGGTTTTGCCAAAGTGACCTCCCGTCATATCAGGTTAAGGTTTTGGCCTGATGAGCTTCAGAAGAAGTGTTACACCGTCTGCCTTCAGAAATAGTTTGCTGCGAAGCGAAGCTAAACATCTCCTCTCTCCAGCCTCACCTTGATCACGCAAACACAAGAGCAGCATGACCTTCTCATGTAACTGTGTTGAGACCAAACCTTTTCCAACACAAATGTCCTGTATGAGTGAGACTGGCGTCCTGCTCTCGTATCCTCACCACCTTCCCTCACCTTGCACCCCTTTAGGTGAAAACATGACAGTTCTAAACACGGCTGATTGGCTGTTGGGGTGCAGCAGCCCACCCCCTGCCCCGGGCTCCAAGGATTATGGTACAGAGGTGCATGTGTGTGAATCCAAGGCCCCAATGTTAGACAGTAGTACCTGAAATGCAAAAGCAATGGGTTTCTACATGGAAGCATCCTGAACGTCATGTTTTTTTTGTTCTAGATTTGCAGTGATTTTGATTTGTTTGCAATGTTCTCTGCTCTTTGGATCCCATTGTGAATCTATCACCACGTGTGTGGAGTTGTGACGTATTTGCAGGGTTCCCACCAGGAAAAATTTGGGTATTTCTTTACAAAAAGGGTCTTCATGTTTGGCAATATGTCCAAAACTCAATCAGTAGTCACAAATAATGACCTTAAAAATCAAGAAGAAATGAAATCTAATGGTCAGAATGGTTATAATAAGCTGATAGTGGGAACCCCGCTCACAGCATTCGGAACTTGCATGGTATCATCCTCCTTAAGATTTCCTCTGTGTGTGAGTGTGTGATGGACTACCTTCACGGCCGACCCTGATGCTGACATTTCGTATCTTCCTGCAGTGAAAACAGAGCCTATGAACAACAGCGATACGGTCACTACGACAGGCGACACAGTGCTGGACACGTACGCAGGCTCAGGTAACACACGCTTCTTATATAGACGCAACAATGCACATTTTTCTCATGTGGATTCATCTCAGAAACACACAAGCATTCGTTTATGCTCAGCAGTAGGCCTGCTGAAAACTTAAATCCCATGAAGGATCGCTTGTCCATGGATCGCGTCATCAGAGACAGTCAGAGGGGTGAGAGAGGAAGAGAAGGTTTTACACTTGTCTTTTTTTTTTTTAGACTTGTGCACGACCTGTGTGTGCTCCTTCATGCTGCAGAATGCACGCACACAACTCCACACAAAACCATTAAACAACACACAGTATGGGTTTTAGAAGCAGTGGGGCGTTTGTCAGTTTTGAACTCTTACATCTCAGTGACCACAAACATACATTGTGCTCCACCGTGAGGCCCGCTGCAGGGGTTTCACAGGGTTCTCTCAAGCAGGGGGACTCCGCTCCTCTCTACTCAAACAAGTCAGAGGCCTTGGATTGTGCGTTTCAGAAACAGTAAAGTTATAAGTCAAAGATAATTTGAGTTGACTGCATCTGTAATCCATGTCTTGGTTTTTTATTTATTTAATTAATTATTTATTTATTTATTTATTTATTTTTTGGTGTGTATTCTGCTATTTTTAGTGATCACCAGCAGCGGCTACAGCCCTCGCTCGGCCCACCAGTACTCACCTCCGCTCTACCCGTCTAAGTAAGTCTGACCTCATTATATTAGAGAAGCTCGTTTCTAAGAAAAGTTATCTTTTGTTTTTGCACCAGCTATAAATTCACTGAAATCAAATATGTACCTCACCGTTTGCCCCCTCCCCCCCCAGGCCCTACCCTCACATTCTCTCCACGCCAGCAGCCCCTCCCATGCCAACATACGCCGGTCAGCCCCAGTTCAGCAGCATGCAGCAGTCAAGCGTCTACACTGCTTATTCCCAGACAGGACAGCCGTATGGATTGTCCACTTATGGTACCAATGAGCATGCATTCATTTATTTAATTTTCTGTATGATCATTAAATTATAAAGTGGAGAAACAAAAACTTAATTTATTTCATGCCTTTTTTTGATTAGCTATATATTTATAAAGCTTATATCATCGGAATGATGTAAACTACAGTGAGTCAAACTTGACTGAGTGAGATGTTAAAAAAGAACTTAATGCAGGTAAAGCCAGAAAGATCATATTAAACTCAGATGATCCTGTCAAACAAGTAGTCAGAAGAAATTCTGTTAGGTTGAAGTTGTACCACGTGTAAACGCTGTGAAATATTCTGTTTTGTTTTGTTTTTTGTTTTTTTCACAGACCTCGGTGTGATGCTACCTGGCATCAAGACTGAAAGCGGTCTGGCTCAGAGTCAGTCCCCTCTGCAGACCAGCCTCAGCTACAGCCCCGGGTTCACCACACCTCAGCCTGGACAGACTGCATACTCACCCTATCAGATGCCAGGTCAGTCTGACACACACAACCATCTTACCTTACCTGCCCGTAGTTTAAGTGCCTAAAACGTTGAATGTTTAATGTCTGATTCCTTCTTCTTTGTGTCATAAGGTTCCAGTTTCACTCCGTCCTCAGGTCTCTACGCCACCAACAACTCAGTGTCCAACCCCGCCAACTACACTGCCACACAGCAGGTATGGCAGCTTGTGTGTGTGTGTGTGTGTGTGTGTGTGTGTGTGTGTGTGTGTGTGTGTGTGTGTGCATTTGTGTGACAAGAGATAAAGTGGGTCTTTATGGTCCAGAGAACACTTCTGGTGCCATCAGTAATATGGACAGTGATTTTACAATTAGTAAATTCATGCTAGTTTAATTTTGAATTCAGATGTGATTTACAACAAGCAGGTGTTGTCCACATTTTTTCTAAAATAGAACATCACACAGGATGTGAGCATAGAGCGTAATCTCTCATCATAATAAGTGTATCAATGCAGTGGGCTTGCTTACTCTTTCTTTTTTGAGTATGTAATAATATGTTATTTTTCCAGCTTTCAGGTTTTGGAGAAAACTATTAATCCATTTAATTACATTTTTTCTAACCTACTCTGGTCCATGTCCCAGTAAATAACATTCGGTTCGCACTGGAAGGACAGAGAAATGCAATTTGCCTCATTATGCAGGGTCAAATGAGGATGATGATTTTCTGTGGTAAGGTCCCTATCATTTTTGAGACCAGAAAGTGATCTAACAGTCGTGCTACAACTCATATCTTCATATTCAGAGCTGCTACAAAGAATAAATGTGCAACAGGGACAAAGGTCAAAGTAAATGAATGTTTGTGAAAGAGGGTTTTGTTCCCTGTATTCTCCTGTGCCTAAATGCATAAAGGAGGATTTTAATGTCACAGTGTGATAGATGTGACTGTTTACAGCAAGAAAGTCAAAGTTTGGCTTTTGTGGGAGAATCAAAAGGAATAGTGCCTGTGTGCGTACGTGTGTATGCGTGTGTGTGTGTGCATGCGTGTCTCTTCATGTGGTGGTGTTCCACTTTATAAGGACTTGCAGAGATGGACGTAGTGACAGGTTTAGGGAGCCGACTCATAAAGGCGTCCATCTCTGCTCAGTCAATAAAGCAGAAACACAAGGCTTTAATTGTTTTGAAGATATAAAATACAGAATTTGGGGAAATAAAAGATGAGAGAAAAGAGAGAGAAACACTTTCTAATTCATTCAGAAGTTGCTTTGAACATTTCTAGTGGGAAGAGGAATATTTCCATTTTCCTGTTTTGTTTTTTTTTCTTGTATTTTTTCTTTTTGTCACCGCTGTGTCTCAAGTTCTGCTCTCCATTCATGTCACTCTCAACAGGAATATCCCTCATACACAACGTTTGGCCAAAACCAGTATGCCCAGTATTATTCTGCCTCCACTTACGGGACATACATGACCTCCAACAGCGTGGACGGCACCGGCTCCACAGCTGCCTACCAGCTGCAAGATCCCACCCCAGCCATGAGCGGGCAGGCCGCGGAGCTTCATCCAGGTTTGTATCATCAAGAGAAACCAGTCAGAATGTACCAAAGCCACCAGCCCTGCATCATACTTCCAGCATCTTACAAATATGCTAACAAATGTCATAATTCTCACCATTGCTTGGTACTGGCTTAAAAATGTAGTTTCCAGTCGAAAAATACCACCAAGTGAACACAGAGTATCACATTAGCCTCGCAGACTTTACTGCAAAGCTGCGTTAAATGTTGCACTCTCGTGGACAAAGTCATAGAAAGAGGAGAAAATTCTCCAGGGAGAGCTCAAGCAAGTCCATGACTTGGTATGCAGTGTTTTTTTTTTTTTTTTTTAGTTTATCTTGGCTTTAATTCAGGGAGGCTGATTAAAGGAGCTTATCATTCTTCCTGTCACTGGCACTTACCTCCTCGCTGTTTTTCTCACTAATTCTTTTTTTTTTTTATTTTATAGTTGGTATCCATTTGTGTGTGTCACTCACTTCACTTACTTTATCCAACCCCTCTCTCGCTCCCTCCCTGATTGAGATATAACAATATGAGTGCCGAAGCCTGGAATCTGGTTCTGGTTACAGGACAGCGGGGGAACATATGGCATCAGGAGGGTGTGTGTACGCCTTGAAGAATTTTTGCATCTTTGCAAGAAGCATTGGATTACCTAACTTTTATAATTTATTGCACAGCTCCATCTGTCCCCTCCTCTGTTAAGTCTTTACATTGCTTGTTATCATGAATCAGTCAGAATATGAATGGTGCTTTTGTTTAGGTTTCTTGGTAGTCTCCAAGTTGATCTGTCAGGCCAATTACTTTGACTTATTAAACCCAAGAAGATGGCTTATTAAACCTGAAGGCTTAAATCTGAGTTATTGACTATCCTGAAGTGGATAAAACTCTAGAACACCTGCGGGATCTACTCCGACCACAGAGTTCCTCCTGCTTCAAACCGGTGAACGCAGGTTGAGATCGCCTGTGCTGTTTCTGGCAGGCATTTGTACATTTTGAATGTTTAAATTGTTGAACCCGTCTGTGTTTGCGTACAGTCTCTGGGGACTTCGACACAGTTCAGAGCCCCTCCACGCCCATCAAAGAGCTGGATGACCGAGCGTGCCGGAGCGGAGGCTCCAAGTCCCGGGGCAGGGGCCGCAAGAACAACCCATCCCCTCCCCCTGATAGCGACCTGGAGGTAAGGGAGCAGCAAACACCACATTGTGACCACTAATGGAATATTCCATTCAGAACTCAGTGGATATGTGGTTGTCCTGTTAAGAGTCCTCTTCTCCACATGCTAAAATCTGACGTTACAACAGAGAGGCGGATGCTGCGAGACCACCCACGCCACTGTCAGGATGAACACTGATGCACAGCGTGACCTAAAAAAAAAATATCAATGTGACGTTTCTCATCATCTCACTGTTTCTGCTTCTCCAGAGGGTGTTTGTGTGGGACCTGGATGAAACCATCATTGTCTTCCATTCTCTGCTCACAGGATCTTATGCACAGAAATACGGGAAGGTAGGATAGCTGTTTGTTATTATTGCGTTAAGTCCTACTGTGTTTATGTCCGTCCACCCATTCCCTTTTTGGCTGCCTGAGTGTTATCCTAGATTCCAGCTGGGACAACACAGGACTCATTTTTGATTAAATAAAGGGTGATGAATTGTCATACAAATATTACTGTATGTGGCCAAATGTTAAATGAACTGGATGGCCTGAAGCATCGTCCTCCCAGTTCAGTTTGCCTCACAAGTATTCTTGCAATGAGTCGAATGTGGGCTTTCTTCCCCTGGCTTTGCCTCACAGGCTACATGCTGTCATGTTTAGGACAAAAAACAGACTTTTCCTTTTTCTCTTCATGCTAATAATCAAAATTGGATTATTTCTTGGAAAATGTTGCAAATGGATCAGTAAAAATAATCCATTATACTCCCTCAAAAAAAAAACAATTGTATTGTGTTATCATGAGGATATAGTCCATTGATTATAATTGACTCCAGTAAAGTTGTTTTTAATTGATAATAAATGAAGTCTACGACTGTATATTGCATGTCTAAAAATAAAGCACAAAGCTTATTAATGATTTTTTAATTTGTGTTAATTAAAATTTTACGTTAATTAGAATTTAACTGAATGATGTCCACCTCTTTCAACACCCACGCTGTTCAGTTTCATTTATCTTTAATAGTTCCTGGAAATTATAATATCTGGCCGATAAACTGAATTTTACTGGGTGGTGTTGTTTCCTGTGGGTGCCAGATTAAACTGAAGTCTGCAATTACAGTCCTTCTATCACAAAAAAAATTATATTACTTTTTAGTGAATAAAAATCTGGCATACACACACACACACACACACACACACACACACAGAATTTTACAGGTAGGGTTTGTGGGCATTGATCTACCTCCTTGATGTTCTCCAGTCATGGAACTGAATTCATGCAGTTGGGTCAGGATGAAGCCTAGAAATGTGGTTCAGTACATATAAAAGGATATGATTCCACAAGTGCAGTCTTGACTTGTCAGGAAGACGTTTTCCTTTGACTTACAGTATAACCGAACAATGAATGAAACAAGTCTCATGTCACGGGTCCTGTCATTATCATGAGAAATAAAATTATATTTCTCCACGTCATTTGCTGCTTCTGCCCTCAAAAAATATAGCGACAGCTGTCTCAGTTCACACCTCCCTGAAGATCGTGTTTATTCTGTTGACATGGTAACCCAGTACTTCTTCTCACATGGGCTTTGTGAAGCTTTAAATGATGCTTGACTCCGTGGTGACTGTGCACATCTTTTTTTTCACACCGATGCGCTTCTTACCTCCTCATTTGACGGTTCAGGAGTTATTATAAACACGGATGATTGTCATGAGGCGTACCAGTGCTTGAATAATATCAGTAGAGGGTGAGACTGTGGCTGTGTCAAACTACTCTGACCAGGCCAAAGTAATATTTGCCGTTCTCTGTGACTGATTGGACATGTCTGGCAAAATATTACAAAAAAGAGCCACCTCTGCCTCTCTGGAGCCTGAAGCGTGGCCAAATTCAACTGTTCAAAAGGAATGTGCACATTTCAGCTGCAAGTGTTTCAACGCACACACACACGCTAATGTCTGTAGATCTCCTTTGGATGGCGGCCAATATAATCATTACCTGAGAGATGAACTCCAGTGTCTCTCGTCCCTGTGATTGACGGGAACAAAGGAAAATAAATGCAGGAGAAAATTTTGATCACTATTAACAGCTGTTAAGTTTTGGAGACCTTTGCACACTCTGCCTATGAATGCCGTCGATGACGATGTCTCTTTCTGTGTCCATGCATCTCTCTCTCAATCACTTTCACTCTCCTTCCTGTTGGTTGCTTTCTATTCTGGTCATCTGGCAGCGTCAGCGAATCGCGCGGCAAGCTGTCGTCCCTTGCTGACCTATCACAGATGATGGTTTTTGCAGCTGAGCCCCTGGGCTGGCAGGGCACACACACTCAAACCATTCACATACCGCATACACACCACGCAGCATCTCGCTTTGAGGGTAGTTACTCAATGCAACACACACATGAAGACTCAGAGGTTTACAAGCCATGAGCCATAAGGAATGTTGATGGGACAGAGCAAGTGCAACCTGTCTGTCAGCATCTGCTGTGATGAGTGGACTGTACCAACTCCACAAAAAGGGGTGGGAAAGGAGTTGTGATTTAGGAAATAGAAGCAGGAGGCGTGTAAAACCAGAAATGCTTTTTTTATTCTGTTTGTTTTTTGGATGATATGGAGTAATGCCTCTTGGAAAGAATAAAGGGAATGTTTTTTTCATGGCACTAAAATGATAAGGATGATGTAATTTTCCTCTTCTGTTAGGATCCTCCTATGGCAGTAACGCTAGGTCTGAGGATGGAGGAGATGATCTTCAACTTGGCTGACTCACACTTATTCTTTAATGACCTGGAGGTGAGGCACAAATCACACTAACACACACTTTTAGAAATTTAAGAGCATGAGAAAGAATTAGAAGCTTTTCTCACAGGTCAATTTTGACACACTGAAAAACGTGAATATTTTTAAATCAACCAGTCATTCGGTTACAGTATATGTGGCTACTGCCCTCTAGTGGTGTGTCATATTTTTTTCTTTTTAAGTCTGATCTTACTAGTGTGTGTGTGTGTGTGTGTGTGTGTGTGTGTGTGTGTGTGTGTGTGTGTGTGTGTGTGTGTGTGTGTGTGTGTGTGTGTGTGTGTGTGTGCGTGCGTGTGCGTGCCTGCGCATGTGTGTGTGTGTGTATTTGTTCAGGAGTGTGATCAGGTACATATTGATGATGTATCATCGGATGACAATGGCCAGGACTTAAGGTGAGGTTTTAATTGTTCGTGTTTGTGAATAATAAATATGACATAAAAATGTTATTTTTTTCATGTAACATTCTGACAAAATATGTTTTCTGTTAACAGCCTTTAAATCCTCTCTATTACGAATATTATTTAAATTCATCACAAACATTCAGCTGTTTTTCTTTGCTTTTTTCTATCCGTCCATCCATCTTTGTATTTTAAAGATTAAAAAATAAATGACACCGTACCAATAAACGCTGGCAGTTATGTTAATAGCACTGAATAACAAAAATAACCATTTGATCTTCTTGTTCTACCAGAACAGATTTTGCAAATAAAACATATCATTATTATTGACAGTACTTACAGTTTTGCAACTGATGGCTTCCATGCAGCTGCAACCAGCGCCAACCTGTGCCTGGCTACGGGCGTCCGCGGCGGGGTGGACTGGATGAGGAAACTGGCCTTCCGCTACCGACGAGTGAAAGAGTTATATGGCACTTACAAAAACAATGTGGGGGGTAAGCCACACTGACGGGGGGGTGGGTGCTGGATAGAGTCGGGGAGTTTTGTTGGGTTCACACTGGAATTTTTCAACCACATGTTCGTCTACCTGATTTTAAATTGTCAGAAAAGATTCACTGCATCAGCTTTAATAACAGAGTATAATACTTAATTAGAAATCAAGCTTTCTTCATAGCTTGCTGTTTCATGTTGTATCTCAGGGCTGCTGGGTCCTGCGAAAAGAGACGCTTGGCTGCAGCTCAGAGCAGAGGTGGAGGCTCTTACTGACTCCTGGCTCACCCACGCACTCAAGTCTCTGTCCATCATCAGCTCCAGGTGACGCGTCTTCTCAGTCACGTCATAGTCCTCTCCTGTTAACTGATTGATGATGAGCGTTGGGAAATATTCAACATCAAAAAGCATTCATTCACAATCCATGTCTTCAATCTATTCAACAATCAACCCTTTTCAAAATAAGGTCTGTTGTCTGTGTCCCACAGGAGTAACTGTGTAAATGTGTTGGTGACCACAACACAACTCATACCAGCACTGGCTAAAGTTCTCCTATATAGTCTGGGATCTGTTTTTCCTATCGAGAACATTTATAGTGCAACGAAAATAGGTAAGACAAGCAAGCACTCATGCACATACACCTTCCATAAATCCTGAACAATAGTCTAATATTAGAAATAATATCATATGGATGAAAGGAATTAAATGTTGATTGATTTGATGCATTTAAAACAGTTCTAAAGGTCACCTATATTTTTTGATGACCATTATTATGATGTTTCTTCATCTCCTTCATATGTTGCTGATTTCCTGTTATGATATTAGATGCATTGCTCTAGTTGGGTTCAGGTTCACTGAACGGTCGGTCGGGAATGTATGATTACAGTATGCTTTACTTTACATTGTGTGTGTGTGTGTGTGTGTGTGTGTGTGTGTGTGTGTGTGTGTGTGTGTGTGTGTGTGTGTGTGTGTGTGTGTGTGTGTGTGTGTGTGTGTGAGAGAGAGAGAGAAAGAATAAAACTGAGCCCCTCATCAATAAATTAAATTAGACCATGCTGGCTATGCTTTGACACACACACACAGGCACACGCGCACACACACACACACACACACACATACAATTGACCTTGAGAAAGCTATCAAGTAGCAGTTCAGAGTAAAACTTTTTCCATGCAGGATGGGTTCTAAAACACGTCCAGTCAGCAACTTTCAGGGACTTCTTAGAACTTCTTAGTCTGTTTAAATTGACGTTACATCACTTTTAGTGACAAAACAGTACAAACAAATCAACTATGGATGGAGGTATGCACTGAACCACCAGTACCTGAAAACAAAATGTAATAAATGCAAATTAGTCTGACCTTTCAGATGTAAACAGGCCCTTCTCTTCCAGCTCACACTGACCCCTAAAAAGCATCAGACTCTCCAGGTCAGATGCCCACAAACTGAGGGGATTCCACGAGCCTGAACCCCAGCTGCTTCCAGCTGTGGCCAACAGTAAATCAAATTCAATTGTACATCAAACTATACAAGGAAAACCAAATGACATGGATTATGTGTATTCAGGAACAAATACCCAAAGCCAAGTGTGTGCGTGTGTGTGTGTGTGTGTGTGTGTGTGTGTGTGTGTGTGTGTGTGTGTGTGTGTGTGTGTGTGTGTGTGTGTGTGAGCTCATGTTAGACCCGTGTGTGTGTGTGAGCTCATGTTAGACCCAGTTAAACACTGCAGTGCCATAATACAGCTGGATGTAACAATGTGGTAACACGTCAACCTCCTGAGGGTTTAGGACACAGGCAGACTGCTGAAGACTTTCGGGTCAGATCCCAGACGCTCCTTCATGCAGCGCTTTGCATGTGGAGTTACTCTGCAATTAGCAGTGTGTATGTTGTACAGGAAAAACAGCTGAAAGGTTACGGTGACGCTACTTCTGCCTCTCTCAAAAGCCCGTCTGGTCTTGGAATTACGGTGGAAACCAGACTGATTATGTTTATCTGAATTGAAGCACATCTCGGGATGCACCATGTGGTTGTCAGGGTTAATCAGAGTGAGTGATCTCTGTTGGGATAGCGGCGTGTGAAAGCCTCCTCTCCTTCACCCTTGCTGCAGTCCTTTTCCTCCTCATGTTATGTTTTATTTCCATCCAACAACAAATGAAAAACTGTGAAAGCCCATTTGTTTGTCTCCAGGCAAAGAAAGCTGTTTTGAACGTATAGTCTCCCGCTTTGGCACTAACATTACATATGTTGTGATTGGAGATGGGAAGGATGAAGAGCATGCGGCCAGCCAGGTAAACAAACGACTCCTGAACTCTGACCCCTCTGACCTTGTTACCCTCCTTCCTCCCCTTGTTTATTTGTTTTTTGCAGGAAAAGAGAGTTGCTTTGAGCGCATAATGCAAAGGTTTGGCAGTAAAGTAGTGTATGTTGTAATTGGGGACGGTGTGGAAGAGGAGCAGGCGGCCAAAAAGGTAATGGACCCCCAACCTCAGCGTGAGCCCGCCTACTCCTCACAGTGTGAGCTCTATGTGGACGACGCCTGCCTTTCTTTGCTGTAGAGGTTTTGTGTTGGTCGTTGACTTTATTCTGTTCCTGCTGTTGCTTTTTTTTTCTGTTATGGAGGGACAGGAGAGTTTTGATTGCAAGTGCGAAAGTTTGAGATTGAGACTTAGCTAATGTACATTATGCTCCTCCTTTGAAAGTCAAATATACACAATTCTATGCCGCCTGCAGCTCATTTATAACAATAAAATTATTCTTTTAGTTCAAACACATCTAAAACAAAAATTTGATCAATCTCATTTGTTCAAAACTACATTGTGGGGTATTATCCAGTGGTGAGTGGAGTTTTATTTACATCCATTGAGTAGTTTGAGTTAGAAATGTAGTTATGCAACAAAAAATCTTTCCAGCGACAAACTCTAACTTACAAAATTAAGTTAAGCTTAAGTTTCCAGCTCTGGGTTCAGTTTTTACTGACGTTGGGATTGTGAAAGGAGTACATCAAACTGTGGTTTACTTTCCTGGTGAGAGTTAGCTGGACATCATGCTTATGACTGTGTGTTGTATATAAGGCTACAGCAGCCTGTGAGCTTACCTTAACTTCAAAACAGGTAACCTAGCCCTTACTGGTGTCTTTAAAGCTTGTTAATTGTTAATCAATAAAAAATTTATTGGATTTTGAAAATTGTTGCCAGGCGAATGTTTGGTAACTTCATGAAAACTGGAGATTAGCTTACTTAGCTTAGCATAACTATTGAAATTTGATCAGTTTTATCTACATTAATGATTTCCAGTTCATGCTAAGCTAAGCTAAGGGCAGTTATGTAAAGCCTTATAGAACATGCAGCTCTATGTGTGATATTGATCCTCGTCTGAATCAACTCTCATTCTGGATTCACATTTCAAAAATGCTGAACTCTTTCTTTGAGCGTTTGGATTGCATGGATTTTGTTTGCGGTGCTTTTGCCAAGCAAGCAGCTACATATTTCTGTAGTGCAGCTTGCATGACTTCAGGTGGTGGTATGCAGCTATGAAACGGTGGTGATGGTGTTAACAATGTGTGTGTTCAATCCGCAGCATAACATGCCTTTCTGGAGGATATCCAGTCACTCTGACCTGCTGGCACTACACCAAGCACTGGAGTTTGAGTACCTGTAACTGTAAGAGACTCATGCCAGGTTAATATGGACACAGCCAGCCAGGCACCCCCCCCCCCTTACTTTTGTATAACTATTTAAGAACAAACAATACACTGCAACTGTTTTTGTGATTTTACTTTTTGTACGTTTGGATTAAATGGTCTTAAGAGGCTAAAGGAGAGGTGAATAGATGAAAGAAGAGTGGGGTTAAAAGATGACAAGACTACGCTGATCAGCCCCTCGTCTTGGTGCGGGGTGGGGGGGGATTACTGTGAAGACTCGGTCCTTGCAGCTGAAGCAGACTTCAGACCTTCCTTGGACTCCTGGGTGACTGATCTGGGACACTCAAGCCTGCTTCGGGCAGCTGGAACTAATCTTCCATCAAGAGCTTCTCTGTACAGGCAGCAATCCGCATGCGGACATACCAGCTGCTTTTTTCTTCACGGTGGTATAATAATCACAAGTCAACAATGCAGGAAACTGTAAATTTATGATCAACTTAATAAGGATAGTAGTGGATGTTTTTGTGAAGGAATGAATTAAAGTTTTGAAACTTTTTTTTCTGCTTTTTTGTAATTTTTTGGAGGGTGGGGGGATTGAGGATGAAGTCATGATGTGTCGTGCCTTATTGTGCTTGGGATGTTTTCTTTATTCAAAAATGTCTATGTATGTAGATATAAAGGAGAAACCTATTCAAATGAACTATGAATCTTGTCTTCCATATTTTAGCTAATCATTCAAAAACACAGCTTGTGACAGAACTAGCCATTTCCTGTTAATGGTAAAAAATTTGGTTACATGTCAAATTGGCATTCAATATTCTTCAATTTTGGAAATGTCCAGTGTAACATTCTTTTATACAAGTCTAAATGTGGCTGTAAATAATTTAATCAACTTATTCCTGAATATCTACAACTTCAGCAGGTTTTTATCCCCAATGTTATAAAGTCAAGCAGGCACACATCTTGTTGAGCCACCTAAAGTCAAACCTTTTTTTTTGCAACTTCCACTTTCGGGCCATACATACTCTGGCGCATGTTTAACTGTCCTTTTAAAACTATACCCCAGTTATATTTCTGCATTTTTGTCAGTAAATGTAGTTACTGCATCTAGAACATGCCGCTGTGTGTGGTGTTAAGAAAACATCAGAAAATGGCTTCATTTCCACTTTTTATTATCTTTATTTTTTGCTCTTGAAGTATTCCTCAATCACGTCCTTGGCCTGAGACTCCTTGCCATAATCCTGCAGGCAGGACAAAGACAATGATATGCAAATTGTAAAAACACTCAAATAACTGCTAGTAAACTAGCCAGTAAAGATCAACAACTTAAACAAATGTCAGTTTAGTCAACATGGGTGAATTTAGGAAGAGCAATTCAATGGATCTTTTGAAACAACAAAAAGCTTTAGTTTGACAAATGATTGCTAAAAGTTCGAGATGAGTGACAGCCTGCCAACATGTTTTATGTAGCCATTCTTAGGGACCCCACACACCACAGCCAGATGGAGGGGCTCGTACCCTGGCCATCATTTAGCCAAACGTAAATCAAACAGGTGCATAACACAGGGTTCATGCACCTGCACTCGACTGGCAGATGTAGCTGTAAGTCTTTAAGCCCGTTACTGTTGTCTGACTAAACCAGAGACGTCAGACACCATCTCTCATGACTTTAAATTTATACCCTATAATGCACTTACTTTGACCACGACACAGCTGCAGCCCACCACCTTGCGGGGTTTGCCTTCACGGTCGATCTTGCACAGACCAACCCACTCACCGAGCTTCTTGTTGTCATCAACCTGAAATTAAGATTAAACAGATTCTTCACTCGTCTTGCTTTTGTTCTTGCAAGCCCAATGCTTTGGTTGTTTTATAGAAGCAATTTTAACATAAACTTACATTTCTATTACTCAAGACAAACCTTACAAGTTGTGACAAATAATATCTTGAAACATTTGTATGACATAAAATGGTAGCAATGAGTCACTCACTGTATCTCAGACACAAATTGGGTAACAGTGGCAATCTCCTCATATTATTCAGTAGAGGGAGCCAAATTATCATCAATGATACAGTAGTGCACAACACCACTCGTAACTCATGTTAGACAAAACCTGAGTATTTTATGTTGCCCACACCTGATGTTATAACAACCAGAGAGGGACATTACCTTAATCAGGTTGATCTGATGCTCAGCACAGAGGGCCTCCACCAGCTTGACATACATGGGCTCGTCACAGTTAGCCGCAAGTGCACAGAGGTGGGCCTGACGTCTACGAAAGAAAATTGATATAAATTTGGATAAAATAGTCTGTACCATATGCACATTTCAAAAACAATAGAATATCTCAGACAGAAATTGGGTAACAATGGCAGTCTTCCACATAGACATTCAGTAGAGGGAGCCAAGATATCATCAGTGACATTTCTGCTAAAAATGTATTGTTTAGATCGAATGATTTAACACACTTGTCAAGGGCCTTGGCAGCCTCACGGATTCCACGGGCCAGGCCATCATGGATTAGAGCGGTCTTGAGTACTTCTGGAAGAGCGGTGTTAACATCCATGACACCTCCAGCAGCAACGCTAAGAAGACAGACAAGATAAAACAGTTTTTAATACGATCACATAATAGTGAGATGCAAACTTTGATAGCACTTTTGGTGTGTCAGACAAGGGATATCACTCATAGAGGAGTGAATGGGAATCCAACAAATGTAGTCATCATGCAAACACCTGAAAGCTGAAAGAATGGCACATTTAATAATGTGCGTGTCTCTACCTGGAGAAAAATTCGGCACTGTGTCAGTGATCACAGCATACCAGGCCATTCATTTTGAATCTATTTTCCGAGTGGTCAGGAAACTCATCTCTTTACTTGGCAGATGGTAACAGATTACACGGGTCAAGTTATCAACCAAAATCCAAATTCCAATCGTGGTAAACCTGCACCTTTCCAATTAGGACCTTCTCTACATCCGAGACAGTTATCCCATCATATTTGTTTTACAATAAAGCACAGCTAAAGATATAACCCACAGGCTTGAGGCAATTCAGCAGATCTAGATGAGGTGATCTTTGTTTCATAATTAGAAATAGTATTTCATTTTTTGCCAGCTCAGTTTTCATGTCATATGTGTTGTGACTGACGTACCTTTGTATTGGTGTCTTTATGAAAATGACATTCAAAGTTTGACAGCAATGCTCAATCGGTAAGAGTGAAAAATCATTTTCCTGATAGGGACAATAAAGTGCGTCTTTCTTTCCCTCTTATTGTCCCGAGGTTGATTTATGTTGCTGATCATGTTCATACAACTCTTAATTCCAGATTAGATTTAAGATTCACGTTCATGTTCAATTTTAAAGTATATTTTCTACACTTGGAAGCAAAGTCGAAGACATCAACCACACTGCAGACCGAGTTACAAGTATTCAGCATCAAGTGTCCCAAAGTAGCTATCGGCTAAGCTAAATTGTTAGCTTATTTAAGTTATAATACAACAGGCAACTCAAAAAGTGTACTCGTCACTCAAGTAAATCAATAATGTCAATTACTGTAATTGTTGTTAAACACCTTCATTACTGTTTTGTTAACTACATCTCGGTTCACTACTCTTCCAAGTTAGCAACAGATTTTAGCATCATGCTTACCCTTCCTCGGCCATTGTTGGTTTTAGATGGATGCTGAGCTTAAAGTTCTAAAATAAAGAGCGGATGAGAAAGTTAACTTATTATTTGTTACACACACATCTTGATGAGCACATTTGAAATCAAGATGTTCAAAGAATCTAGTGGATTGTGTCGGTAACTCCACAAACATACCAAAGCCTCTTCGGGCAACGAAGAAAGAGGACGTCATCGGCCTGCGACAAAGCTTTATACCACAAGGCCCCATTCATGCCATATTGTGGTGTCCAATGAGCTGCCTGTATTGGTGGAGGATGTTTCAGTATTTCGTAATTTGAAGTGAAGAGGAAATTAAAAAATAACTTTAAAATATTCTTTAATCGTAAAAATAACGATAATTCAAACGGGACTTTATTTTTTGCATCCTTGTCTAAAATGTTTCATCCCATTGAAGGGTGCTCACATGTGCACATGTGGTCTGTTTCCAGTCTATTTGTTATTTTAAACCAAGGTTTACAAATAAGAAAAATTATAAGTAACAGAGAGAAAGAGAGAGAGAGAGAGAGAGAGAGAGAGAGAGAGAGAGAGAGAGGAGAGAGACAGACAGACAGACAGACAGAGGTCTAATCTGTGTATGTGATCCCCTCTGTAGGACCAGTGTTGTGTATAAGTTAAAGATTTATTCGGGGGATCTCACAACCTCTGACTGTTACTGTAGTTTGTTTTTTTTTGCTCTGGTGATCCAATAGAACAATTACTCCATGATTATTTCAGTCAATACTGCAGGCAAATACAGTATGTTCAGACATATACAGTATATATGTATATACAAATACAGTATGTACTACCCTTTCCATTTTCTGCAGGTATGATATGTCTGATCTGATAATCTGATACATTATTAAAGGACAAAAGAAAAAAAGACAGTCACCAATATCCAGTTTAATAGATACAGTACAACATTAAAAGCAAGCTACTACAGTTATAGTTCAAGTGTTTCATCACCACCATTTTGTTCTGGCTTCAATGATAATGGACAAACCTCATAAGAGCAGATTTATTTAGATTATATACTTGTAAATTGTTCAGACGTTCAAAACTCTAGTACAGTATTCGCTCCCTTGGAAATAAAAAAAATGTTTTCACATTATTATCTGTGAAATTAACGTTTCGCTAAGCTCTATAAATAAAATTATGAAGAAGTCTCTCATTAATCATCCGAAAGAAAGGTAACAGAAATAGCACAAAGCAAAAAATAGTCATTTATGCATTCATTTTGTTCATTGGCTGGACGTGCAAATATTTTGAGGAGGATTGCTTCAGTGCTGGTCTTTGAGCTTGAGAAACTCCATTAATCGCGAACACTCGACTTTGTCAAAAAATTTTTGGTAGTCCTGAATGAAGATGAAAGACATCAGTGGTTAGGAGTGAGGAACACAAAGTCAGAGGAAAATATTCATGAACAAAAGTTCAGGTGAGAAGAAATGTGTGAAGAAATGTTGGAAAGTAAGAACATGCTCATACTGATTCATTTTTTTTCTCGATTGGTCGATTGGTTTGTCATGATCTGATTAAATGTTAGATATTAGATATATCTCTGTGGAAAAAAAAACACATCTAACAAAACTTTGAACCATCTCTGGCATTTTAAATACATTAAATTGGACAACATGGTCATAAATATACAACGTGTAAACCTCTGTAAATTTGGAAGTTAGTGTGGCGGTATGTCACCTAACAGGGTGTGTGAAACGACAGAGGTGGGTGGGTGTGTGTGTGTGTGTGTGTGTGTGTGTGTAACACACCTTGAATATTTATTTAATTTCTGCCCTTTGAATTCAAAAGTTCTTTTTTTTCTTGACAAACGCAGCTATCTAGTAAATAATTTCCACCCCTGGACTCCTTGAGTGTTGAGATGACGTTACTTCTCTCACAGTAATGATTATTTGTGTTGCGGGACGCTGCGTGTCGGACTCACCCCGCAGTATTGTTCTCCGTTGAAGATCTGGGGCGGCAGCGCCTTGTCGTTCCCAATCTGACACCGCATCGATTCCCTCACTTCACGGCTATCCACGTCCACACGTTTATAAGGAATTTTCTGGCCATCCAGGACACTGAAGATAAACTGCTGTTGTGTGTTCATCTGGGAAGGACATTGGTTCGATTTAATGCCGTAAAATCGAACCAACAGCAATCCGACTGCACAAATGAAATCAAAATGCAAATGTCTCAGACAAATAGAAAGATCCAGGAAGTTTGCATACTTTACCTTTAGATTTCCAGACGCGCTGGAATAATACACTTTAATATCTGAGTTATCTGACATTTTTTTTTTAGCAGTACTAATGCTCAGGTTAGTTACTGAGACGAACAAGAGACGAACAAAGACTGCTGAACGGGAAGTAGGACAAGTAGAAAATGTTCCAAGAATGTCTGTCTGCAGTGAACAAGTGTAGACACGGGTTTACCTACACGGACACACCCACTCCACACCCAATGGAACACACACACACACACACACACACACACACACACACACACACACACACACACACACACACACACACACGCACACACACACACACACACACACCCTCCCCACACCTAATATAACGACTACAAGGGCTAACCAACAAATTGTGAAAGCAGTAACGCAGACGCACCCACACACACACATACACACACACACACACACACACACACACACACACACACACACACACACACACACTTGGTGGACTGCTTTGATGCCACATTTTTCTAAATTTCCCTGTTTGGAATAAATAAAGTATATCTATCTATATAATTCCAGCTCACTGAAAAACACATATCTTGTTTTTTTTTAATTATTATTTATGGAGGTGAAAATGTCTTTACACATGAAGAACATACTTCCATTTCTGATAAATACAATAGCCCTCTTGGCTCGGCTTATAAATGCTGCATCACAAAGTTGTTTCTCTGAGCCTTTGAAAACTTTTATTTTTAGATATACAGTATGTGGATTTCATATACACTATGAAGAATAGAATGAAGCTAGAATGTGACTCATTGTTTTAGAATAAAACTGTAACAATATAAGGTCTACACGCTTTTGGGCTTCAAGAAATAGTGTTCATTACCTCTAACTACTAAATAAATATTGATAGACTTTCTTCAGGCATATGACAGGCAGAGCAAGCTTATGGTGGCCAGGACCACAAAGGCCCACATTTTCAACTTTAAGCCCTGTTCCTTCATTGCCTTAGTGCTTAGTCCCATCACACCTCTACTAATACAGGCTGCAATTATCTCAGTTACTGTTGTAACAGTGCTGAAAGAGTGGAAGACTGGGGTGGTGGTTCCTCTTTTCAAAAAGGGGGACCAGAGGGTGTGTGCCAACTATGGCATCACACTCCTCAGCCTTCCTGGGAAAGTTTTCTCCAAGGTGCTGGAAAGGAGAGTCCGGCCAATTGTCGAACCTCAGATTGAGGAGGAACAATGTGGGTTCCATCCTGGTCGTGGAACAACGGACCAGCTCTTAACTCTTGCAGGGGTCCTAGAGGGGGCTTGGGACTATGCCCATCCAGTTTACATGTGTTTTGTGGACTTAGAGAAGGCGTTTAATTGTGTCCTCAGGGACTTACTGTGGGAGGTACTGCGGGAGTATGGGGTGAGGGCCCTCTCCTCAGGGCCATCCAACCCCTGTACTTCCAAAGTAAGTTGTATTTGGGTTCTTGGCAGTAAGTCGGACTTGTACCGAGTGGCTTTAGGCCTTCGGCAGGGCTGCGCTGTATCAACAATTCTGTTTGTGATTTTCCTAGACAGGATATCGAGGCGTAGTCGTGGTGAGGAGGATTTGCAGCTTGGTGGGCTGAGGATTGCATCGCTGCTTTTTGCAGATGATGTGATCCTGTTTGCATCATCAGCCTGTGACCTGCAGCACTCACTGGTCTGGTTTGCAGCCGAGTGTGAAGCGGCGGAGATGAGGATCATGGCCTCAAAATCTGAGGCCATGGTCCTTAGCAGGAAGCCGGTGGATTGCCTTTTCTGAGTGGGGAATAAGGTCCTTCTACAAGTGAAGGAGTTTAAGTATCTTGGGGTCTTGTTCACGAGTTACAGAAGGGGCAGCAGGAGCGGTATTGCAGTTGCCTTACCACCCTGTTGCAACAAAGAGAGAGCTAACCCAAGAGGCGAAGCTCTCCATCTACAGTTCAGTCTTCATACCTACCCTCACCTATGGTCATGAGCGATGGGTCATGACCAAAGAACGAGATTGCAGATATAAGCATCGGAAATGGGCTTTCTCAGGCAGATAGCTGGTGTCTCCCTTAAATATAGGGTGAGAAACACTGCTATTCGCGAGGGGCTCAGAGTAGAGTCGTTGCTTCTTCGCGTGGAAAGGAGTCAGCTGAGGTGGTTTGGGCATCTGGTGTGGATGCCTCCGGGACGCCGCCCTAGGCAGGTGTTCCTGGCACGTCCAGCTGGGAGGGGACCTCGGGGCAGACCTAGGACCAGGTGGAGGGTTTATATCTCAACACTGGCCTGGGTACGACTTGGGATCCCACAGTCAGTGGTGGATGTGGCCGGGGAAAGGGAAGTTTGGGGCTCCCTGTTGAAGCTGCTGCCCCTGCGACCTGACTCCGGATAAGCGGTGGAAGATGGATGGATGTTGTAGGTTTGCGCAACAGACAACAGTCATTTGTGAAATATTATCAAACTGGTAATAACAGCAATGGTGTGCATGTGTCATGATGTGCATTTTATATGAAACAGACTTGTACTGTTGATAGAATTACAAATTTATTCATCAATATTCACATACACTCAAAAAAAACAAACAAATTATAATGCAGTGAAAAACTACTGGCTTTGCTTTACAATTAGCAGAATTTTACTGCAAACGTGCTGAATTTTACCTTCAGCACATATATTACCTGTTCTGTTCTAAACCACAATCTTAATGTCCATGTACAAATTAATTTTCCAAAAGCATAGGAGAGAGAAACTGAACACTGGTTGAAAATAGTTTTGCTGACCTGATGCATTTTATGACATCAATGTTGAGTGTAGTTAATTGAACCCTTCAAGCAGGAAAAGCTTGTTTTGGTGCCAAATGTCAAGGTGATCTCTGCATTTAATGATGTCAAAGGCTCTTCCACATGCCATTTGGCTATCATGAGAGAACAAGTGGTTCAAACTCATAACATACTCTCCCAGCCAGATCTTCAGGATCCCTCTCAACAGGATTGTCAGCTTCAGCATCGACCTTCTTCTCTTTCAGTTCTCGACCGTGATCATTCGATTGACTGTTGCGGTCTCTGAGAGAGAGAGAAAGAGAGAGAAAGAGTGAGAGGGTAGGGTGATAATTACAATCACTAGAATTCTTCTCCAGTTACATGATTGAAATGACACATACAGCAAATGGCAATGGATGCAATGCATTGTGTTTTTTCTTACCTTTCATCAAATACTCGATTGCTCCTCTCATCTATGTCCTCTTTAATGGTTCCACCAAAGCTATTACTGAACTGAACCACGGTACCTAAATAGTTGATCATAAAATCACCATGATATATTTGAGATGAGTCAAATCCAAGGTATATCCAGACATGACACGATCTTACATCATCTTACATCACAACTTATATGTTCAGCCTTTCATTTGTACATGAAGCATGGATGAAACATTCATCAAGAGCTTGAGTAACTATAAATGGGCTAAAGGAATTTTCAACTCTCCGAGGGTAACTGTTGATGCGTGATAATTATGTGTGGTCTACAGATTTAATATTTTAGCATCATTAAATGTTTATGATTGTTTTTTATTATATCACCACTTGGGGTCAGTAATACCAAGAATTTACTATCATCAGCATATCATTACTCCTATCTACTAAATGTTCTACTATGTTTATCAGATGTTTGGTGCTGGATAAAAATGACACCCTGGGAGGTGATTGAACAAACACACCATTCAAAAATCCAGCAAACAATCAAAATATTCAGAGTCAGGGTTAGTGGCATTTTATAACTTGAGAATGAGATTCAACAACCACCAACACCAGGAGTAAAATTTCAGATGCATTTACCTGCACCTCGGCTTCTCCTTCTCCAAACCACGTATCCAATAACCAACACAAGCAGCAACATCACGACCCCCACCACAACTCCTGAGATGACTGAAGAGGAACTTGTGGGCGCTGTAGGAATTGAAAGATCAAGGTAGAGTTAGCAAAGGAGAAATCTAGACATACACAAGGTAGAAAGACAAAATCTCAAAGTTTCTCACCAACTACAGTGACCTGGAGTGATTTTGAGGGCTCAGAACAGAATGACCTAGAGGAGATGTTGATGCCGTAGACACAGTGATACAGTCCTTGGTCTTTATATTCTAGTGCAGGGAAGTCAAATTTGGCCAAGTAGAATATAGTGTGGCCAAATGCCAACTTTGCCTCAGTTACAGTAACATTTGACTTTGTCAGATAGAAATAACCTCCATTATATCTGGAATGAATAGAGCAAGTGATAGAAAAGCTTTTGCCTTGGCTGACCGATATTGTGTCTGGACTGTAGACCACCATTGCATGAGGTGATGATAGGGAGATACTGGGCATCTCCAGTTTCACTGTAGAAAACAGAAATCAAGACCATTCAAATAAGGTGTAAATCAAATTAACATCAATTATGTTCAAGCAGACAAAGTATGAAAAATTGACCTATGACAGACAGATCAACTGGATTTCCCTGAGGGAAATAGATGACTTGATTTGGAAGTTTCTTTTGGTATTCACAGATGTATGAACCCTTTTGACTGAAGTCCACTGCAGGGAAGACAAAAGTTGCTGCATCATTGTCAGAGTATTTTTCCATTTTAAAGGATCCTTGGGTCTTTCTCAGGACAAATGTCCCGCCCAAATGTTGTGTAACCACAGCACAGGTTATTTCAACTTTGTCACCCCAGTTCACCTCTGGAGCAGGGCTTAACGTGATCTGGGGCTTCACTAGAGCTCCTGCAACAGATAATAATTTTAAATAAGTCTAATATCTGATGGGAAGAAATGACTTAATGCAGAATGAGTCTCTTACCCAAACAGATAACACCAGCATCTTCTCCATGTCCACAGTTGTTCTTTCCAAAGCCGTTATGTGAACAGTGTGTGATTGCTGACTCCTGGCCTGTACATTCCACATTATCCATCCAAATCGGGCCAGTGCCTCTACCAAAGTGAGCACTCATAGGAGCAGAGACTGCATGACCACAGCCAAGTTGTCTACATACCACATCAGCAGCGGGCATTTGCCAGTCATCATCACACACGGTTCCCCACTGGCTTTTATAGAAGACCTCCACTCTCCCGGAGCAGTCTCCTGTACCGCCGACTAACCTAATCTGTGCTGCATATGATGACAGAAAAGAAGAGGTTCCATATGCAAAGGGTAATGCTTGAAATATATGTTTACACAGAAGAGATCTATAGTTCTGATTTAAGAGTACATAATTTATGACACAATATAAATGCATTTTTATCTAGTAAGTTGAAACTATAGCATCAAAAGATGCTAATTTCAAAATCCAGCATCAAATACCTCTGGAGCTCACTACTACGGTAGTACTTAATAAGCTAAACCAACCAACTTAATTCATGACAAATTGGCAAAACCTTGTGTTTTCCTAAAATTGTCTAACATTTCCTTGACTTTAAGTTAGTAAATGCATTACAATAAATAAAGTACATACAATTACTTCCCACTACACTGTTGTTATGGTGCTAATTTTGAGCCCATCATTTAAAATTCTCTACCTGCACAGAGAACACTGGCATCCTTATCATGTCCACATCTTGAACTTTGGAAACCTGTCAGTGAGCATTGCTTAAGAAATGTAACATTGTTGAAGCATGAATCGCTGGCCTCCACCACAGATCCACTGCCTTGGCCGAAATTGGCATTGCCAGGAATCTGCACCGCATTCCCGCATTGCAGCATATCGCAGACCACCTGAGCTTTAGCCAGGTTCCAGTTTGTGTCGCACACCGTCTGCCATGCATCCTCCCGACGCACCTCTACTCTGCCAGAGCACTCATCCTGACTATTAACCAGCCGAACCTCCAGACTACCTGTGAAATAGGCAATCCAAAATGATTATATGATATCAAACATAGCAAAGTCGTCATAGTCCAGTGAAAGATGTGGCAGATGAACATCTACCTGATAAAAACATGTGACGTGCCTTGAACACTAATCTGTTGTGAGAAACATAATAAGATGTTTGGATAGCTTCTTTGTGGATACTGGAATTAAGAGTTTACTTATTGTGTGTATGAGAAATGAATGAAGTAAAGATCTTGTCTTTCATATCATAATCTCAGGGATGCCGGAACGTCATACATTTCTATATCTACATATGCACATGAGTTTCTGAGTTGCAGTGTGTGTGAACAAGTTTGTCATACTGAGGGCAAGAATCTTACCTGTGCAGACAACACCAGCAATGGAGGTGGCATTGCAAGTTCTGTCTGTAAATCGACTTTGTGGACACTCGGCCATAGTTGTCTCTGATCCACTGCATTCAATTTGATCAATCCAGACCTGACCTGAGCCTTGGCCAAATTCAGTGGAGGTAGTTATCTTATCTGGTCTCCCGCAGTCCAGCTGTTTGCACACAACTGTTGCATCATTCACGTCCCAAAGTTCCCCACACACAGGACCCCAACGACCTTTGTCATAGTATTCCACTCTTCCAGCACAACGATTTGGCCCATTGGTCAACTTAACATTGCCTGGAAATGACATTGAATCAACACTGTTGTTAAAAATTACCAAGCATCCATCCATCCATCCATCCATCCATCCATTTTTCTTGTAGATGAAAGAACAGTAATCGTCTTGCCTACAAGAGTAGAAGTGTTGCTGGAGCCTATCCCAGTTGACTAAAGACAAAAGACTTATTATCAGTCAGAATAATTGGTAATTATTCTGATAATTGGTAAATTATCAGAATAATTGGTAAATTCAAAATTTTTTTCAATGAAAATAAAAATTTTGAATTTAAAATTTTCATTGACATTTTCATTGGTGACAAAACTGTGGGCAGACATGACATTGCTTTAATTACAAGTGATACAGGAACAAGAACATTAGTTCATTGTTGGTTTTGTCCAATTTGTAAGTTGTGCACTCTCTGTGTTCCATCTTTTGACAATGGACTAGTCCTACCCAAAACAACTATGATTGTCTGGAGTAGGACTATTATTCCCTTTAAGCAGAATGATAATAATCTTTTCTCAGAGCTGGAACACCGTTTTGAAATTATTTTTGCACTCTAGTTATGTGATCATTTGTCACACTTATATGTACATATGTGTGTACAGATCCGTAACACATACACACACACACACACACACACACACACACACACACACACACACACACACACACACACACACACACACACACACACACAAAGGGAAGGGTCTTTAAGCATGTAAGTGTTGGGTGGAGCGGCAGAGAGCTCCTTCTTGGTTTGCCCAATGTGCAACATCTAGAGGGATGGTGCCTTGCTCAAATGCACCTTGGCAGTAGGTGAACTAGCACTTCCCACTACCAGTTCACACCTCAAACATTCTTGGTCCACATGGGCCTTGATCTAAACACAAGTACCAGATTCTTTTACTACCAATGAGTTTTGTATCTCCTTACCTGAACATTGAACAGTTGCATCCTCAATCTGATTATGGATAGACTTGGTGGATCCTGTTAGGGTACACTGTGAAAGAGAGTTCTCTCTCCCACTACAACTGACCTTATAACCTCTCATTTCACTGCCTTGGCCAAATGATCCGGACACCCTAACAGGATCTCCACAACCCATCTCTCTACACACCACTGTAGCTTCATTCATTCCCCAGTTAATGTTGTGTGCTGGGAACCATTGGCCACCAAGGTTGAACTCCACCCTGCCTGAGCACTGGTCAGTGCCATTACGTAGTCTAATGGTAGCTGGATGGCAAAGGATAGAGAAATCATTTTAATGTTTGGACACATTTTGAAAGGACTATCTTGCTAATTCAAGCTGTCAGCTTCTGATAATAGTAGTGGACATAATTGTTACATGGCAGTTTAATTGCTCACAAAGAAATGAAATGCAGCGCAGTAACAAGGATGATACCTGAGCAAACTACTCCAGCATCTTCACCGTGGCCACAGTTAGATTCTCCAAGGGTAGAGTGCTGGCAATGTAAGAGTGAACTTTCGTTGCCAATGCAGTTGACATCATCCAACCAAATTTCTTCAGAGCCTTGACCGAAGAAGGCTCCAGATTTGGCTGCCTGAGGTGATCCACAGTCCATGGCTCTACACACCACCTGAGCATCTTTGATATCCCATTCGTCATCACACACCGTTCCCCAGTGGCCATCATGCAGAACCTCCAGTCTACCAGAGCATCGGTCGGTACCATTGACAAGCCTAAGTGGTGGGTTACCTGAGGACAGGTCCAACCGTGTTGAAAGCACTCATTAAAGGTTAGCGGATATATGAGCCATTAAGCATTACCACCACTAAGGCAAAGTCTTGAATACTGTTAATATTTCAACAGTGTACATTAAAGTAAAATATAATAATAACAGGATATAATGAACATAGGCTAATCTTTTTGTTTAATAGCAATGTAGCTTATGCTAAACTGAAGTCTGCTATGCTACATCCTTGATTAGCATCTTACCTGTACATAAAAGTGACACACCATCACATCTCCCACTGTTTTCTTGAAATGAGCACTGGGACATAGAGCTCACATGGCCGGAGCAGCTACTTGTGTACCCACTCAGTCCTCTGTCACCAAAGTTTAAGGGTTCTTGGGTTTTTTTCGGAGTTCCACAGTCAAGTTCCTTACACACCATTGTTGCCTGTTCATGGCCCCAGTTGTGATTACAAATTTTCCTCCATTGGTTATTGTGAAAGACCTCCAATGCGCCAGAGCAACGATCAGTACCATTGTATAGTCTGACTGTTTCTGGAAAGGAAGCATTTAGAAAGAATATTTAAAATGTTAATGTTCAACGATGACATGAAGTGTTTTCCTAGGGTTTACATAGGCTCTGTTCTCTTGTCTAAAAGGAATAAGATGAATAAAATGACTGTTTGTAGATCTGAAATTTAATCTAATATTCAATGACATGATATACATATGCACGGGAAGCCATTAATATACAGTATTTCTTCATCATGGCACACAAATGCTTATTCCAAAACTTAGACCAACCTGATTTAATTTAAATACACATACAAATAAACATGTTCTTTTTGAGCAAGAAACAGAATAATGTGTGTTACCTGAGCATACAACACCAGCATCCTCATTGTGGTCACAGTCATGCTCTCCAAAGACTCTGTGTGGACAGTCAGCGAGGGTTTTCTCATCACCTCTACACTCAAGGTCATCCAACCAAACCTGATCACTACCTCTGCCGAAGAAGGCCTTATACTTGGCTGTTAGAGCATTCCCGCAGTTCATCTGCCGACATGCGACAGTCGCTTCCTGCATGCCCCATCTGTCATCACAAACAGTTCCCCATTGTCCATCATGGAACACTTCCACTCGGCCAGAGCACCGATTGGTCCCATTTACTAGCCTAATCAGTCTGCTGTCTGTCAGATTTAAACGATAGAAAGGTTCATTGACAAAATTATGTTTTACATGGTTTTTTTTGTGTTTTAACATTTGGATCACTTACTTGTACAGACGACAGAAGCATCAATGCAGGCTTCTTTGAATTCTTGAATGTTGCAAAGCACAATGGAGCTCTCATTTCCAGTACAGGTGGCTTTCACCCCGACCAGGGTAGGTGCCGTTCCAAAATCCAGCTCTTCAGTCGGAGGGGTAGGACTGCCACACTTCAGCTCTCGACACAATACGTCCGCTTGTTCCTTACCCCAGTCACTGTTGCATGCTCGCTTCCAGTGGCCATCATGGAAGATTTCCACTCTGCCATTACATCGATTGCTACCATTCTTAATCCTCACATGTTCTGCAATTAATATGAGGTTGCGAGAAAGAACATTCAAAGTATAAATTGTCTGTATGTTAAACCCATGTGAAATAATCCTCTTTGAGACATTACGTGTACATGTACGTGTACAGACATTAAAGGGGTATGGATCTATCACTAAATGTACTAAAATACCAAAAAAAAATGGTCAATCGAAAAAATCTTTCAGCTTATTCATTTACTGGGACAAGGTCGGACCAGTTTGTTCATACTTGATGAAAGAGCGATTAAATATTTTCCTGATGTCGGACAGGAGCAAGAAAAAATGTAAAATCACATTTTGCCAAGAGAACTATGTCCATCAAGAATTGAGTCCAAACAAAAATAAATACAAAACACCCCCCTCCCCCCAAAAAAGAGGACAGAAAATAATCTAAAAATTAGTTGTTGTTTTTATCAAAACAAAAATGCATCTTTCAAAGGTCTGTCCAGTAGTCTTCTTTCATCAATTTCAGTTTGATTACCAGACTCAATACTCACACGCTTTAACTTGTCACTTACATTGTACACAAGAATTGCTGTTCAGATACTGTATATATTTTACATACTTTTACATACATACGTATTTTTTATTTTATATTTATCAGATGATGGGCTAACTGGAGCCTTCAGAGGCGTATTTTGTACTGTCTCATATGTAAATGAATGTCAGCATGACGAATAAAGATTCTGATTCTGATTCTGATAATGAGTAGTTGTTATTCTGTGAATGTAATATTTTCAGGATTTTTATGCCTCTGTAAATGAAATGCTAAATTCCATAATACCATAAGAAAGGTAACATGAAATGGAACATATTTTAGGGACACAGCACTATCTCCACCTTAAGAAATTTAAACACTACATTTGCAGCTGCCAGTCATGTGCTGACCTTGCTGTTGGGTAATGTTGTTGCATTACTATGACAGGTAGGTAACCGTGATGTAGTGGAAGTGACTACTAGGGGTTTAGGCAGGTTTAAAGGAGTATGAGCACCCCAACTAAGTCTTACCTAAACATATAACGCCAGCATCTTCACTGTGGCCACAGTTATTTTCCCCAAATGGTCTGTGTGGGCATTTCAGGATTGACGGCTCATCACCGTTGCACACCACATCATCCAACCAGATGTCATCTTTTCCCTCTCCAAAAAAGGCACCTCTCTTGGCCTCAAGAACTGATCCACAGTTTACTTCTCGACATGCCACGTCAGCATTAGCAGTGCCCCAGTGATCATCACACACTGTTCCCCAGCGGTCATTGTAGTGGAGCTCCACTCTTCCAGAGCACCGTGAAGGCCCGACCAGCCTGACTTTGTCACATTCTGAATATGGGAAAATGAAAGCACGATTGATGTAACTTGGGTCATAAATTAAAAAAGCAAACTATTTAAACAATAAGCATGGTTTCCAAACATGACATGTAAATAGGAATTTACTGACCTGTAAGCAGTGATAGGCTCAATAGACCTACAGCAGGCACATAAAGTAAATATTCCAATTAAATCTGACTGTCCAGAGGTTTTTGGTGAATATTTGAAACAACGTTGGCAGATAAATTCTCAACAATCAATGCTGGACATTGTCATTTCTGACAAATACTTATTCAAAATTGTCAATTTGAATTATTTGGCAATGCTGGACCTTTAAGTAATGATTTCACTAGTAAAAACAATTTAAAAAGAAAATAGAAAAATTAGAAACTCACCAATTGACAAAATAAAATGTTGCTTGGCCGTCAAAATGAAGGTCATACTGTGTTTAAAAGTGGATCAAATGCTGTCAGAAATGAGAAAAGGTGAAGAAAGAATTATTAAATTAAATTTAAAAAGCTGCTGTCATCAGTGGCAATGTCTACCATTAGTGAGAACAACAGCACCAGATTTTTAAATTCTGAGATAAAGTTTTCATCAAAATCTGGTTAATACTTACCTCTAAAATCCAACCACTATGGTCAGCTATTACAAAGAGCTCACAACTGGACAGAAAAAGTTGCTCACATCAAAAATATCCAAAGAACAGACGCTCTGTGCACAGATCCAGTTATTATTATGAATAAAAGGACTTTCCTGGACTTGGACTGCAACCGAAATGGATGTTGACATTTTGATCAATCATTAAAGACAAGATGAAAGGAGATTTTGTCTACTTTTACGCAATATTTACACAATTTTAAAAAGATATTTTAGACCGCAGGAAAACATCATCACTTGCAAACTAATGGAATTATGTTGAACATAATTTGTGGATGAAAAATTCAAAAATAAAGAAATTGAGATCAGATGGAGAGTCATTCTGAATAAATGTCTGTTGGAGGATTTGACTGAATCACAATGTTGAGATCAACATTATGCTCCCTTCTACAATTATTTACAATATCCAATGTCGAATTTGCACCAATTGAAGCCTCCACAGAACATATCTAGCTTGAGTATAAATTTAATATCAATTGAAAAATATTGTGAGCTCAATTTTATGCAGTTCAATTATATTCTTGCCATGAATCTATCATTTTCTAAGGCAAAAGGGAACAATCATTTTTATATTCCATCCATTTTCTTGTTGTTGGGATGGTCACAACCTCCACTAGGCAGTTCACTTTACTCATTATATTATGTCAGTGCACCTAAAACCAACAGCACATGAAAGTCTGACCCCCCTGATGTGACCCCTTCAGCACGAAAAATTGCTCCTAGAATTTGGACTCACACTGTAGTCATTATTAGACTGGAAGTTGGTGAAGAAAAGATGATTTCTGTTCAGTTCTCTATTTCTATCAGTTCTACAATTCTTTCACAATCTTTCATCTTCAATTTAATGTCTATTTTAGATTTATTTAGCATTACACCACTTTCACTGGGATCATAATTTGATTGAAGCCATGATGTAACTTTCTGTTACTTTATTACTGGATCCAGTTGATGATCATTGGTGATATTTCATAAAAATGTAGAGAATTGCTCCTTGGACAAGCGCATTCCAAAATGCTTGATTAAAAAATCTGTTTAGAGTAATCTTGCAAAAAAAAAACAAAAAAAAGAAAACAAGCATACAAACAAACAAACAAACAAAAAACTCCAAACAATGCTGCACAGTAGTTACAAAAGCATCACCTCTTTGTAAATCTGAATATGGATATTCAGATTACAAGGAGTTGATATTTAGTTGTACTGGGCTTCAAAAGAAATAGCTGCAATGTAATATTTTACAGATAATTTCCTTACCTTGTGGGCTGATGCAATTTTTGAAGATATTCAAACACAAACAGTGGTCTGAGAACCTTGAGAAAACAACTCTGGAGTTTTCTTTTCCACAGAACACTTGCCTCACAGCTTACCATTTACATGACATATTTGAGAGTGGGGATAACAAATACTTCCCACTGTCTGAGCAATATGAATTTTTGTTTTTTTCAGTTCCTGTTCTAAAGAATTACCCCCATCATTTGCTTCTGTAAAGCAAACAGAATTGATTTTGTATCACTGTCCATGAAGAAACATGGACTACGTGGCCTCAAATGCTGCAATACCAGGAATGCTTACGAGGATTTTTGCTTCAGCCACCACGAGTGACTAATACTTTCAGCAATGTTGGCTGGCTTATTGATGTAGTTGCATGGAGCCTGTCCTCTGATGCCACTATATCTCAATATCCCACTATATCCCAATTTCTCAAGGCAGGCTTTGCATTGTTTGTCCAACAAGTATTTGTTGCCAGCATTTGATGTTGTTAATGTCATCATTCATGTCATCCATTTATGCCCTGACTGGAGTAAAGCTCAACCTCCTGGTCCTGTGATGCTCTCCGAATTTGGAAAGAGTCGAAAACTGTCCTCAACATTCTATAACACTGATTAACTTCCAGAGGAACTTTGAGAATTCTGACTTGTTCTTTGAGAGCCTATGCGGAACACTGTTGAGCCCAGGGGCTGCTGGGGGCAGTATTAAAAATGCATAAATAAATAATGCATAAATAAACTAGTAAGTTCTGATTTTTGTTTTTGTTTTGGTTGGTTTTGCATTAGAATTTCAGATGAAGGGGCTGTACTGCTGATTATCATAACTGGGTCTTTCAGTAACGATTTTTTGTTTCAGCTGCAATTTTGTGGACTGTTATTTCTTTTGTCCAGCAGTTTTTGGATGACTAAATTTCCTGTCATGTTCCTTTTCGCCAGAAGAACAGAATTGTCAGATTTGTTGAAAACTCCTACATAACATTGCCCAACTTACTTGTTTATTCAGCATTTTCAATTGTCTTATTTTGACATGACTTTTTCTCACATAAAAAACCCTTAACTTCCTTAGATTTACATTTTGCTATGCCAGTTTCCAAGAAGAAAAAAACTTTTAACTTCACCTTGATACAAATGTTTTGCACCATTAATCCAAACACATTGTGAAAATATTCATGATTTCTTTGTCGTTTGATAGAAAAACCTGAGCCATATGTCATAGATCCTGTTTTATTCAAGCTCCTCAGAAAGTGCTGACAGTGTGGAAATAAGTAATGCATAAAGTAGCAACTTTTCATCATACATCACTATATATTTCCTCTTTTAAATTCTGAAGTTTTGTTATTGCGTGTTTCCTATATACAGATGCTATTATCTCATAGAGCAATAAGGATGTTGTTCTAAACTCAATGTGTCTTTATAAAGTCAAATGGAAAATGAAAATGATTTACAACAACAAATAAAGATTTTAAGTTACAATCTGACTACATGAATTTTATTGTTGTTTAAGTATTTTCAGTACTTATCTGAAATATTTACCTCTAAGCTGGCAACTTAAACTGAAACGCATAATTATATTATATATTGTTTGTGTAGATAGTGCTATGATCAGCTGCTGAAGCCATAGCTACAAAAAAGTCCACTGCAGGCTTGAGTTAAAGTGGGCATTTCATTCAATTCTTTTTAATTTAAAACAAAAAACAAAATTAATGGGATACAGTATATGCTCTGAGGAACAAATCCACAGAGGATGAGGAGTTGAGTTTTGCGGGACAGAAGGATTGCCACGCCTGAGGAGGACAGCCTTTATGCTCCTCATCAGGTGCCGTTAGTCTCCCACCAACCAGGAAATAAAACCACACAAACCAGTCGGGGGGTGGAGATTGCAGACAAAGCAGGAAAAGAAAGCAATAGGTATGGGGTGTCACCAGCCATGACAACACATTGGCCTCCAGCCAATGAAGTGTTGTGAGAACAGGCCCACAAAATCTGGGAGTCAGACATTTGTACAAGTTGGGAATTCAGTGTTCGTGGATGTAGATTTAATTTTTTTAAAAATGCCTATTTTCCTTTACATGTATGTTCTGCTTTCTAACCACAGTACCTCTGCGTCATCTTGAGGGAATTTGATACAAAAATTCTCTTGAAGAATGAATTGTTCAGTGTCACTGTGACCTTGGTGACTATTAAACATTTGATAGGCTAAAATAATTAAGGGTATGTTGACCATATCTAAAATGTAGTGTGATTGTGAATAGGTATTAAAATTGTGGTGGTCTTATAGAATTTTGTTTGTTATGCTTGTTTACAGATGACTGGTAGTTTCAGAACATCTGGCCAGGGTGTCTGAACACACACATACCCTATAAATCTTGTTCTTCTCAGTAAACTTAAACTTACTGGTAAACTTAAAATAGATGTGCAGTAGTTGTCCCCCTCTCTTGGGTCTGGCCTTGGCGTAGCGAGGAGGCTTGTGCGTTCCAGTGACCCTGGAGAGCGATACCGTCAGGAGCTTGCTGCCCCCACCAACCAATACGGATCAACCTTCGTCGTAGGACCCGTGTCGCCACATGGAACGTCCAGACATTCCTTTGCCCCGCAGCTGCCACTTTGTTGTATCGAGAGCTCCACCGCTATAACATCACCCTAGCAGGGCTCTGTGAAGAACGAAGGCAAGAAGGCAATGGCGAAACAACAGCAAGCGACCACTGCTACATCTGGAGCTGCCCCGAGAGACGGACAGGCCTCGATGGCGTGGCACTTGCCTTCCCCAAAGGCCCTCATCAACTGGATCCTCTGAGCGACAGACAGCTGTTTGCCCGCTTTCTCCACCAACATGGCAAGTCATTGTTGCCTATGCTAACACCGATGTCGCTGATGAGGATGCAAAGGATGCATCCATCCTTTCATCCACTCCATCAGGCTGTTGGTCAAGCCCCACCTACTGACGCCAGTGCCACTCTTTCCAGCAGTGATCAATCCACAAGCTCACCTGTCGGCACAACCTTTGCTGACAAGTTTACAAACGACAACGGTCACCGCCTTCTACTTCTCTACCACCACAACAACCTCTACGTCGCTGACACCTGGTTTCCCCGAAAACTGATCCATCACTGGACATGGCACAGCCCAGATGGCAGAACCAGGAAAGCGTTGGACCACATCCTCATCTCCCGTTCGTCACCAACTGCTGTGTATACAGAGGAGCAGAGCTTGGCAACACTGACCACCACCTTATGGTGGCCCAGCTTAAGTTAAAGCTGCTAGCCAACCAGCACACCAAGATTCAACCTTGCCTGGACTCCTCCCTACTCAGTGATCCACACATTGCCATTGATTTCAGTTGCTCCATCCATCGCATCTTCAAAGCCCTGGCCACTGAAAAAGTGACAGACTGGCAAACCCTCAAGGATAGTATCATATAGTCAGCTCATAATGTCCTTGGATGCTCTCGATCCTCCCCCAAAAAGCCTGGGATATTGGAGAGCACACTCCACATCATCGACCGACGGCGCCAGGCCAGGCTCCAAGGCGATCTGACCAAATATCAGCAACTGAACCACCAGTGCAATGTAGTTGTCCACCACAGTGTATTTGTTTTCCTGTGTCGCTTTAATACTATTGCTTAGCTGAGAACGAGATACATGGCTTTCCACCATTCGTGCAATCATTTGATCAGATGTTTACCTTTTCTGGCCACTAGATGTCACTGCAAGCGGCCCAACCATCACCATGTGGTCCTCTTCTGTCGGATCAGATACTGTATTCACTATTTAGTTCACACAATTTCGATTTTGATCCCTTACGTTTATCTTTTGATGACTAATTGATTGATGTGGGCTTCCGTTTGATGTTTGCAAAATGCTTTTGGAGACATGTCTCTCTTTTTAGTCATGGAGATGCTTACTTGAACTTCAATAGTTTTCTGAAATTTACAATTTTATACTACGACAATAACAAGCACATGAAAAAAACAAAGCAGGTTTACTTGAAATAATGTGATATTGTGTCAAACAAAGGACAGCTCAGTGTCAGTGATTTCTAAATCATACAAAAGCTACATTTAACCATCATGGTAGCAGGAGGAGAGATGCAGCATAAAGTACATTCAGACAGTTTGCGGTCCAAACAAGCATATCAGTATCCATTGACAAAAGGTCACAATGTCATGACATGATTTTACAACAAATGCGGATATGACTCTGAAAAAATATAAATTTCATTAATGCAGAAACCAGAATAAATCTTGCATGAAATCACAAATTTAACTGGCAATAAGTAATAATGATAAATGCTTTCATATGATGGCACAGCTTTTGGGGAGGGATGGCTTAGCGGGGCTAGACCTAGACATACATACATCCTTCTCATACAAGCACACAGGAAATAATGTTTTGCTGTCTCCCAATAATTTCATAAGGAGGCCTGGTGTTGATCTCTGGAGGAGAGAACATAGAATACAAATTGGAGAACAGAAACAAGAGTTGTCAGGGATGAACTCAATTGGAGTTCATAATATGGAAACACACAGATGGCAGACTGCTCACATTTCCTGTTTAGCATGTTGTATGTTCTTCCTCTTTTGGAAACAGTATATAAAGCAAAGTACAGGCACTGATAGGGAGGTTAGTCAGAGCTTCACCAGTTGATCATCTCTGCAATAATCTTTTTTTTTTTCTGTCTTCTGCCAGCAGACTTGGAGTCATAATCTGTGGTGTGCTCCTAAATCTGGTTATATATATTTTTGTCTGCAGCAGTCTTGGTAAGAGGTCAAGCAAATCCCCTGAAACACGAACAATGAACATGTTGGTTTTTTTCTATCACAAAGCGTAACTAATCTGAAGATTTGGAACCTCACTTTAAAATATTCAGATTTAAATTTTGATGGTAGGGTAGGGAAATCAGTCATAAAAAAAAAAACAAAACATTATAGGCAAAACACAAGCACGACTGTTGGTGAACATTTCACCCCTCATACGTTTCATAATTCTTAGAATTTTGTCTTATCGGCATTTTTGTAAGTTGCAGTGTCACCATCTAATGTGGAAACCCCCCTCACTCACACATATGCACACATGATAAACACACACACACACACACACACACACACACACACACACACACACACACACACACACACACACACACACACACACACACACACACACACACACACACACACACACACAGGCTAGGTCTCAGGTTGTTTCAGACTGCAGTAAGTGCTGCCTCTCAGGTCCCCTCTCTTCATGCATCCTTCATTAGCAGCTGCTGATAGTGACCGACACAGACAAACTAAAGCACACACAGATCTGCTCTACTGATGCAGGGGTTTGCTACGTGGTCCTCTGGTTTGCACAGATGTTGCTACAGCCAATATTTGCCATCACAGTGTGTTAAAAATGAAAAATCATGAAGGACATCCCTTCCAGTGGTTACGTAACTGTGGCCTCTTGATATTTATACACCTTTTGGGAGTGTTTTTGGAATGTTGTTTTTAAGAGTACAGGGTGAAATCCATTGCATCTGACATTTAGCAACAAGCTGGCGTCACACTTGAAGGAACCTGGGAAGTGCTGCAGCTTTGTCCTCATATTTTAAGGTTCCCTGGACGTCGCAAGCCAGCAGTTGACAAGCTACGACTCAGAATCCTATAAATCAGAGAACAGAAGAAAAAAGATAGAAAAATTAGGACTTATGTTATATTTAGGTTGAAAAGAGCATGTATGCCACATAGTCGGTCACTGTTGCGAAACAAGAAACATAATTGAAACTGGATGCATCTGCAGCATCCTGCAAGTTAATATGTAATCATGCCATTTTAATTAGTTATCCAATCAACCCCTGGGGGACGGGCAGAAAAGAGATGAGGCTAAGGGGAAAATAAAACACATGCTTTAAAATGAATGGAAAGAAGCTCATTTGATGTTTGGCAATTAAATTTTATTTCGTTTCATCAAAAATGATATAAGGCAAGTCAAGCTCTGTGACAAAATATAGATGCTCGTCTATGTAAAGCATTTGTTTCTCTGCTTGATATTGTCGATAACTATTGACAGACTGAGGAGGTAATGTCGCCGTTCTGAACAGACTTCTATTTTCACTACCAAAAAAAGATGATGTGATGTTTAGGATACAGAAACAATGTTGTGTCTCTGTATCTTCAACTGTTAATGCATTCTTTATGTGTTTATATGCCATACAACCAGAAAAGCCATTCTCTTACTTTAACTGAGGGTTGGGAACTGAGCCCAAGGAATGAAAACACAGTGTTGTTCTCTTTCGACTGGAAGAAATCTTCATAGTCCTGAGGAGAAGGAAAAAAGTGTTACATAACCTGTAGAGGTTTGAATGACTGGTTGTAAATACCGCTGCTGAAGCATCCTTCCACTGCTACCTTTAATGTAATTCAATTGTGGTAACATTTTAGAGTGATGTTGGATTACCGTGACCAGTGAGAGGAACGGCAGGCAGAGCAGATAATCTGCCTCAACCGAGACACTGGATTACGACAGGATTACAGAGCAGCAAGCAAGGTGGAGGACATGGACAGGTAAACATTAACTGAGCTAACTCATCTATAGGTTAGTTTGAACCTGTGTTTACATCAATATGAAAGCATCTCTTATACAATGCTAAATAATTATACTAAAGAAATACATAAAATTTATCAAAAAAGCACATATTTATCCAATCAATAGTCCTTCAGGGTAATAAGTTATATGATGTTATCTTGTTGGCTAAGGAATCTAACAGAGACTTTGTGGATGTTTAGGTACCAGTGACTAGGAATTCATTTGACAAAGAATGTAGTTCACATGTGATTTACTGTATTCATCCCACCCTTACACCCATGATCAACAGTACACACAAGTACCAAGGTTGTGTCGGCCAAGTCCTGAGCTGCTCTGTGTTTGCAAAACATTGGAGTCATCCAGTCAAGTTTAAATAAATTAAATCATACCATACAGAGGTAAAGCCGCTATATGATTTCACTATAACTTAAAGGCATTGTATAGTTATTAAAAACTAGCGTGACAGTAAGGAATGACACTTTTGACTAATGGACCAGCAAGTTGTTTGCATCTGGTATTTTATCAGTATTTCCCTGAGAACAGATGACGTTGTCAATATATCTTCAGATTGCAGAGTGTGGTAACACGTGTGACAATGTCTACAAAACCTCATAATATACCTAGAAAGATCAGACGATGTGCAGAAATAATTTCAGATAGAAGTTCGGAGGTGAGTTTGTAGAGATTCCATGGAATGGAAATATAGTGTTCTCTAATAAACATTTGCTCAAGAAGAAACAAATATCTGCCGTACCCCACAGTAGCGATCCTCACTGAAGATCTGTGGAGGGAGTGGGTTGCCCCTTTCTGGTTGCTTGTCTCTAGGGATGTTACGGTACATCCAGAGCCTTTGGTCCTCCAGCATGGTGATGTCTACTTCCTGGAAGTTGATTCTATTTGCCTCCAGGAAACCCAACACTTCCTGCTGGTGTTTCTTTACCTGCAGATGTTGAAAATGAAGAAACCCAGACAGAAAAAGAAAAATAGTGATGAGGTGTACACATGTACATTAAAAAAAACACAAAAAGATGACAGGAATGAGTTAAACTGAACAAACGTATAATCCACTAATCCGTGAACTCATACTGCCATCGTGTGTGGATGTGATTATATAAACTGCAGCTGGACCCTGTACTATACTGACATTGAGAAGACAGTCGACCGTAAACAGGTCATCACTGGGCCAACAGGTAGAAAGAAAAGGAGGAATTCAGGGCCACATTCACATCCACGAGAAATTTTCTGTCATTGGTTTTATAATTCGTGCTGTGGCAGGAAGTCTCAGTACCCAGAAACGACCCCTGCAGACAGAAATAATGTTCAAATTCCACAAAGAATGGCTATGATCAACTACATTTTAAAAGCCAAACTTTGTTAAAATAATCTGCTAGTTAGTTGTTTGGTTGAGTCTTGTGTCCTTTCTGACTCATATCTATTTTGGATTGTGTCTGTGTGCTCCAGCATTCATTGACATGACAACAGGGCAGATTCCTTTTTTTTAATCTGATTGCTACAATTTATTATCCAGCACACTAAAAGCAGGTTTTACTTTATCTTTCCTTTAATGGAGAAGGCGGTAACTGAAAATCTATAATTCAAGATTCAAGGCTTTTATTTTTCATGGGCATGCCTGCTCAGATACAGCAGCAGTGAGTTGGGACTGCAACAACTCCAGCAATGTGCAAGCAAAAATAGACATAAAAATACAGACAATAATAAAAATGAAATGTAAATATATAAACTCCCATATGCAATCCAATACACAATATACAATCAATACAGGATATATAATCATAGGCATCAAGTGTTCAAAAAAACAGAAGTAAGAAAGGATGCAGAAACGAGTGGATGAATGGAAACGAGAGAAGGCACCAAATCACATCAGCTACTGAGCTGCCAAACCCCGAAGAGCAGCCTGTCCTGATGAAGGCCCAGAGCCAACATGCAACCAGGATACTGAGTGTCAGAACCCAGTTCTATGGTACACTACTGCCCTGTGTGCTTCTGTGTACAGGTTTACTTTGGCTCACTTCGGTTCGAGCTACGTCATTCTCGAATACACATCGGTTTTCAAAAAAACAATACACTGAACTTTATTTTTAAAAAATCTCAACTCTACGTCTGTCCACTACAAATATTGGAATCTTAAAACCACTAGCAACCCATTGAAAGCACACAATATCATATTACTGTACAATGAATAGGAATAAAAACATATCATGTTATTAACCCCTAGCAACCCCCGTGACCCGCAATGCAGAAGAAGCGGCTCTACTAAATTAAAAAATAACATTTAGTTGTTTGTAAGATTAATATAGATTCGTATTAACCACATATTATTGAAAATGCCCTCAGAAATGTAGAACAGGGAATGGTTATTATCGGTTTAGCCAGAGAAAAGTTAAGTCAACTTGCTTCATGTGTCTCCTGGAACCACGTAACGATGTAAGCTGAGATATAATTGTATATCTTGTAGTGTGAATCCATGATGTTAATGATACTAAGGCTCATAATGGAACTCTTGTTTTATCTAAAAGACAGGGAGAGATTGGTCTGTACACGCTGCTATACATGCACCCAAACAATACAGTAAATAATCTGTCTCAGATCCTCTATTTGTGGCCATTTAATGTCTTTATCTGGGCTCTTATAAGAAATTAACTAATTGCTGGGATGCTGATGGCCTTTAAAGGGAAATATTTGTTTGTACTGGTTCAAGGATAAAATGGCTGAGAGTCAGTTTTTGGTCTGAAAATTTTTTACATCGCTGGTCCCAGCAGCGTGAGTCTAAATTATGAAAAAGCACCCCCTCCACACACAAACACACTGTCAGGAGAAGCATTTGCCTCTTGTGTTCATTGAACGATATATTGACTGATGTAAACTAATGTAAAATCTGACAAGAAAGAATCACGTATAATCTGAGAGACGAGGGTTAACCCAATTTGATTTCTGCCCCATTAATCAGCTGCTTTCTTTGGGGGGAGTGGGATGGAGTGGGGGGGGGTGTTGAACCTTCCCATCTGCTGACCATCATTCCAATTTGTACCATTGTCTTCCTCCATCTCAGTCTCACACTACCAGTATACCCATACAGTATTATTCTGTTCTTTGACTCACACACATTCCGTTTCACCTCTAACAAGCTGAGGTGGATCCAGCTTCACCTTTCCTCTTAATTCAATCATCTGTAACTCAATTCAAAAGCATTCAGAGTGAATTGCATTCACATGAGCTCCACACTCACATAACTGACCCAAATGTTGGATCCATTCAAGCGTACAGGATTGTCTTTTGTCTGAATGTGTGTGTGAGACACAGACAGTCTGCAAGTATTAAATATATGCGTCAGAGGATTAAAAATAAAACTTGTGGTAAACGCTTAAAGATTATACTGCCCTCTGCTAAAGACAGAGCGTGATAAAGTAAATATATTACTCATTTGTCCCATTACCTAAGACTTCAGGCATTCCGGCTGGAGTGTTGTTTGATGATTTTCTGCTTTTACTTAGTATCAGCTGGGCCTCCTCAAAGACAAGTACCTGTTTTCACTCCAAAAAAGTATCACAGGATTGGGCTGCAAAGAGCCATTATTTCCAGAGTGGGTTTATCTTCCGTTTTCATTTCAGTCTGTGACAGTCCAGTTGAGTATTGAATAATATATAACTCCATGTTTGAAAAGTTGAAAACTTTTGTCGATCGAATTAATTATTTTATGACTTCTCACGACCCAAAGCAAACTTTCTAATGATATACACTATATTAGAGTCAGTGTTATAAATTTATGTAAGATTGTAAGTCAATTGTAAGAATTCTTTTCTCAATTTACTCACTACTTTAGAAGCATAAGAGAAAGATCTGAAAGTAAAAGAAAGTGAACTCGTTCCTAAACGTATTATTCCAGATTTGGATCTTGTCAAAGTAGTGACCAAAACAACAACTGTCTGCTGGCAGAGGAACTGGACTACAATTATTAGGATTAGGATTAGTAACTGAAAAAATTAAATAAAACAGGTTAAAAAAATCCTTAATTGTATGTTGTTTTTTAATTAAACATGGTCTATGGTGTATGAATGAATGAATGAATGAACGAATGATGGTAAATAAACACTCTCAGTCTTAGTTTGACAAGATAAATCATAAGAAGTTTTGGATTTGGGGAAATACTTGTAAGAATTTTTGACTTCTATAAACTAAAGCAGTGAAGAAAATAAATTACTGATTGCATGAATGACTAGATAAATGTATTAACATGTATTTTTGATTGACGGTAACAGAATTATCAGACTTCATAAGTGGCAGAGAGAACTCCAGTAAAGCCGTGGACGTGTTCCTGTTCTCCTGCCCACCTGTAGGAGTGGACCACTGCTGACCTGTTTGCACACCAGACACGTACTTTGTTCTACATGTCGGAGGTTTTACAACGATTTGTTACACACTTTACATCTACACAATGAAAGCTGAAATTATTAGACTTCACTAAACTGAAAAGTATTGGGATAAATACAATCTACCTAGAGAATGATCATGTTTATCTCCAACAGCGCTGTCTGTGTGAACGCCGCTGATTTCTTTCGCTATGGTCGATGAGCACAAGCTCGGTTACATAACACCGATAATATTCAGCGGATTTACAAGCATCAAAATGTCCATAATGTTTGACATGGTTGCGTTCCTTCCGTGCAGCTGTCAACAAGCTTGGAAAACGTTCCTACTCACCGCTATGGAACCGGTTGAGGAGGCGATGTAAACCTTGATGACCATTATAATCCCAAAAACCGGGTTTACTTCCAAATTAAGAAATACACACGTCAGGCTGCCGGATGTGAGTCCAATGCGAGAAAAAGTGTGTCTCCAGCTGCTCATTCAAACTGACGCATGATCAGAAAACGGCGTGCGTCCCCGTCCGATGTGGCGCTCACTTTCACTCCGTGGACGCAGATCTCCTGCAGGAGGTGGACTTCCGGTCAACATTTTCAAAATATGACAAACAACGTGGTTGTATCGTTAAAGGACTGAGCTCAATCAAAGATCCAAATATATGCACGCTTAAATTACACGAAGCGGATCACAATGCTCATGTACACATTTGTTTTGGCATCTTTAGTTGGGTGAAAATAATAGTTTTCAATGTTCGTTTTGGTTTAATCAGTAACAACAACAACAAAAAAAGAATCCGGATGAAAACAAGAAGTATGAAACATTCATCAGCCCAGAGATCTGATGAGAGGCAACAGTCAATAATTAGAAAATAGGAAAATGGTTTTATTCAAATCCAAGCGGACTATACGTACACAGAAAACAAGTAAATGAACTACAAACAAGCCTGTAATAAAAATGCAACAAAACTATGTTATGGCTGTTGGGGGAACAGGCGAGTGGTTTTCCCAGAATGCTTTCAGAGGGTTTATCTGAGGGCATGAGTGTTGTGTTTGAATGTGTTCTGGCTGTTCACCAGAATTGCCTATTGAGCAACAGTTTGTATTTACAAATGCTTAGGTTATGGTTGTGTAACCTTTTGCACCAGCGACTGTGTCACCATGCAGTCTGGTCACCAATCGCCTTTGGAGGTGAGAATGCGGTAACAAGAGAAGAGACAGCTCTGAGGCAGTGTTTGTGGATGGTAACATGAATGTGCTAGTTGCTAAATATTATTTGGGCATGTACATGTCAGGTCCAATATGCACACACTCAAATCTCACATCTGAGTGTCAACACACCTGTAATTTGCCAAGATATCCTTTAAGATTGATCATAACAGGAAAGTAATGATTTTTTTCACCAATCAATGTCAAAGGAGGAAAACTACAAATTCTGAAGTGCACACCACAGTGTGTACATTCATGCACAACATACTGTATGTCAAAATCAGTGCACAGCTGCACAAATTTAGCAACTCAAGTCTCTATAGTAAACAAAATTTAAGATTGTGATATGCAATGGGATAAAGCAATGAGTTGAAAGTTTTTAAATATCAATTATACATCCATCCATCTTTAACCGCTTATCCGGGGCAGGGTCGCAGGGGTGACAGTCTCAGGAGGGATGCCCTTCCCTCTCCCCAGACGCCTCTTCCAGCTCCTCTGGGGGGATCCCGAGGCGTTTCCAGGCCAGCCGAGAGACATAGTCCCTCCAGTGTGTCCTAGCTCTTCCCCGAGATCTCCTCCCGGCAGGACATGCCCAGAAAACCTCCCCAGGGAGGCGTCCAGGAGGCATTCAGAACAGATGCCCGAGCCACCTCAGCTGGCTGGAGGACCAGCGACTCCGAGCTCCTCCCTGGTGACTGAGTCTATCTCTAAGGGTGCGCCGCTTGTATCCGGAATCTTGTCCTTTCGGTCATGACCCAAAGTTCATGACCATAGGTGAGAGTAGGAATGTAGATTGACCAGTAAATCGAGAGCTTGGTCCCGCGACTGAGCTCCTTCTTCACCACAACAGACCTATACAACGACCGCATCACTGCAGAAGCTGCACCAATCCGCCTGTCAATCTCACGTTCCACCCTTCCCTCACTCGTGAACAAGACCCCAAGATACTTAAACTCCTCCACTTGGGACAAAGACTCTCCATCGACCTGAAGAGGGCACACCACCCAACCCTGCTGTTTGGCCCGTAGGTGAACTCCAACATATGACAGGGTGAACTCCAACATATGATGGTTGAGCTGTGGGGCTATAAGCAAGCCCACACCGGCCTGCCACCTCTCACCTTGGGTAACACCAGAAAAGTGGAGAGTCCAGCCCATCTCACGAGTTTGGGTTCCAGAGCCCAGGCTGCGGGTGGAGGTGAGCCCGACTATATCTAGTCGGTACCTCTCAACCACCCTCACAAGCTCTGGCTCCTTTCCCCCCAGCAAGGTGACATTCCATATTCCTAGAACTAGACTATGTCTGGGGATTGGGTTGTCGAGCCCCATTCTGACAACTGCCACCCAATCCACACTGCAGCCGTCCCCTACAATTTCCTCAGCGGGTAGTGAGTCCACCGGAGGTTGGGCCCACGTCGTCCTTTCAGGCTGAGCCCGGCCGGGTGCTGTGGGCAGAGGCCTGGCCACCAGACACTCGCATATGAGCCCCAACCCCAGGCCTGGCTCCAGGGTGAGGCCCCAGTTAATATAAATTGTCTTGAAAAAAAAAAGATAGCAGCTAGTTTTGTTGGAAAATATAATCCAACAAATTACGTATTTTTTGCGGAGGCTGTACTCCCTAGAAAAATGTTGGACTGAAAACTCTTTTTACTCAAAATGCAGGATAACATTGGATCAACCCAGAGCCAGACAAAATGGCACTAACATTGTGTTTAACAAGTTTAGCATTTGAACTATTTGTGACAAGATTATTTCAAATATGAATATTGCCATGGCATCAAATGTTTGTCCTTGGATAGAAACCCTTGATAGAAGAGTTTCAGCTAAAATGAAAAGAAAGGTGTACAAAACCGTTGTGAGACCAGCGATGTTGTTTGGTCTAGAGACAGTGTCACTGAGGAAAAGACAGGAGACAGAGCTGGAGGAAGCAGAGATGAAGATGCTGAGGTTCTCTTTGGGAGTGAGCAGGATGGATAGGATCAGGAATGAGTACATCAGAGGGACAGCACATGTTAGAGGTTTTGGAGATAAAGTCACAGAGGCCAGACTGAGATGGTTTGAACATGTCCAGAGGAGAGATAGTGAATATATTGGTAGAAGGATGCTGAGTTTTGAACTGCCAGGCAGGAGGCCTAGAGGAAGACCAAAGAGGAGGTTTATGGATGTAGTGAAAAAGGACCTTAAGGTAGTTGGTGTGCGAGAAGAGGATGCAGAAGACAGGGTTAGATGGAGGCAATTGATTCGCTGTGGCGACCCCTGAAGGGAAAAGCCGAAAGGAGAAGATCAAATATTTGCCCTAAAATATGTGCTAGTTTGGGTTTAAACTGTAGTGACACTGCTGTATGACAGTGATAGTGTTCATAAGGGACATTAAGGGTGGTTTATTAATTATTGATGATTAATTATTAATAAACGGGGCTTCCTCCTTGTGATAGTCACCTAAACTTACACCCGTGCTACAGCGCCCCCTCTGGTGACAGTATGATGGTGCTGGCGGTGCTGCGGTTGCCATGGTACGGCGTCAGCGGTGTTACTGAATCGATCCTCTCGGCGTGGGCTTAAAATACATTTCTAACTTCATTGACGGTGAGGATCAATCTGTCTCATTTTTTCCTCCAGCATATAATTGTAAATGGATATGTTAAACTGTTAGCCATGACGGTTTTCCTCTAAAAGAACAAAACATACCCTTTTATTGGTAATAGGAGCTAATTTTGCTAAGCTAAGGTTCAAGCTAGCTTCCTGCTACCTGAAGCTGTTTAGCTAAATTTAGTGATCGCGGGTAAGAAAAAAGCTGTTCGTTTGTCCAAAGTGAAACAAAAAACAGGAAGGTGGGAAGGATCGGAGGCCACCAGTAGACATTTATCGGTAGCGGCTAACCCGTGTCCCACCTGTTGATATTTTCTGATGCTATGCTAGCACCATAAGAGATCAAGAAGCCATTCCTCTGCTAATCTGCTAATGTTAAATTACCGTCATATTACAAGTAGAATCACTGTTTTGTTTGTGATTCAGTCTTTCCTCATCTTCACGATAAATTGCTCTTGCGAATAACGGCGCCATGGAGATGTGGTTAGTTTAAAATGCTATTATGGCTAAGTGATCTCTTCTAAACAATCTACATGTCAACCACATGCAGTCCGTTTTAATACCGTCTGTTCGTGTCATGCAGAGACAAAGAGAGAGACAGACAGAAAGAGAGACAGACAGACAGGGCCACTGTGTCATCCTGCTCTGGTAAACCCTTCATTAGTCACATTTATGTGTTTAAACATATTTTCACCAATGATGTTGTGGCTGGATTGTTCAGAACCGGTTATTGTCAGCAGACGGAGCTGTCAGGGCTGTGATGCGACTGATGTGAATGAAGATACTCAGGTGTATTTTGTTTTAGGTCTGGTTAAAGGCTTATTCATTTTATAATTGACTGAAGACATGTAAGTAACATTTAATTCATAACACTGACTCCACACTTATTTTTGTCATCAAACACAATTGATCAGCAATGCCACTGATATTGTAAAATAAATTTGAGTGAATAAAAGAGGAGTGAGTAAAAGATGGAGAGAAAAAAACAAACAAAATATTTGCTCTGCTGAAGAGTTTATATTTCATGTTTGTCTGGTTGCATTTATGTGTTAGTCTAACAAAATAGTTCAGATTCTGAAGACTTCAGTGAGAGTTTGTACAAAAGATGGCCTTTGGACTTGTCGAGGCATTTTCAAAAACAGGGTTTTTCTTCCCTGCTTGGCTTATGATTATGTTCATCTATATTTAGAGAGATGGTGTTGTGCATGCCATTAGTACAGTTATTATAATACTGAATTCTGACCTTTGTGCTCATTGTCTTTTGATTTCTTACAAATAACAACTGAAATGTGAATTTTCTGGTTCTTTAAATGACTTATATTTCAAACACATACGCACAAATATGGAGGGGCAAGTGTGGAAATGTTTAATGTAGGATTTGTGTGCTGTGAAAAAAATGTTTGTGTTCATGTTCCAAATGAGCCTCTTTTTCTTTTTCCTAAACACGTGCAGATGTGTGAATTATATTAGAGTTAGCATTAATATTCAGACTGTTAATAAGTCCATATGGAAAACAGGGGCAGGTTTTTTGTTTTGTGTATGGTGCCAGTGGTGGTGAATAAGTCTTAATATCATGCATCATTTCGTCTCATGGAAAATTCTCTCCGTCTTATGTGTTATGTTGCTTAGTTACCGAGACACAATCCAAAAAACCTGACAGAGGGCAGTCGGCCGTCCTTCTTCTTACTGTTTTGGATATATTTTGAGATTTGGAGCCAAGTTTCACTGCAAAATTCTGAGATCAATTTATTTATGGGCTAAATAATCAAAGTCTGTTAATGGTGTTATGGTGCATTCTATGAATTTTAATTTTTTGGATTGTAACTGAAAAAAATCCTGATGTGTTTATTGTGTTTTCACCCTTTTTATGGTTTAATTCATTTCTTCTCAAAGTGACATCATGGAATCCAAAAAACTAACAGATCAATACGAGGACAACAGAAATGCTCAAAGTCGCCAGTCACTCTGGAGTACCAAGAATGAATCTCAGCAGTCGTCTTTTGAACAGCACAAAAAGGACAAAGACGACAAAAGCCAAAATGAGGATGAAAAAAACAAATGTGCTGAGAGTAGGTCGAAAACCAGAATCAGACGTGCGGATCCAGACCAGGACCAGTTATCAGACGGAGAAGCAGTAAGAAGTAGTCGATCTTTTTACTCTGAGGAATGTGAGAGTGCATCACCCTCAGAAGGTTCATTCTCAACATACTCACGGTCTCGGACTCCATCTCCAACTCCTCAAACAGAAATGCGAGCCAAGAGGATTTCTAGCAACTCCCTCTACAAAACAGGTATGTAAAGAAGCAATGATAGATGGATTGATGGTTGGAGATGAAGTTTATTGTTATGTAAGTTAAACATGATAATATTTGTACAAAAAAATCCTCCTTATTTTACCCTGAACTTTGACTCATACTCTAGCATGCAGAATTTTCCCATAAGTAAAACTTAATTTCAAATCATCTTTAGCATCAACAGTATTTTATTTTAACTACTGCTAAATGTCCTTGTCTATGTGTTTCACTAAATCCCAATTAAATTGTTCAGTGTCTTTATCTTTAAGGGATTTTTACATATGTGATTCCCTCCGTCGCAGGTGGTGTGTTACGTCAAGGTAGGTCTTGCTCAGAGCGTCTTGGTGTCCAACACCTGAAACAAAGACGTCGAAGAGTAATCCATTCCCAAAACATGGACTCCACACCCCCTAAAGACCTAGACCTGGTAACTAAGAGAATGCTGTCAGCCCGCCTGCTGAAGATCAATGAACTGCATAATGCACTTGCTGAGCTACGACAGCGCGTTGATGAGCTCCAGAAAGAGAATCGAATACTCAAACAGGTAGATGGAACACTCTAGTAGAAACTGAAAATCAGTCACATAATCTCTTACCAATTATGTTTTCTACTTGTGTTGAACATCTTTGACACACTCAAATTTAATGTTGACCTTTCCACGTTGCAGCTTCAGGTGCGTCAAGAGAAAGCTCTGCAGCGTTTTGATGGCACAGAAAACGAGATAGTACAGCTGATGGCACGCCACAACAACGATACCCACGTGCTGCGAGAGCGGCTCAGGCGATCTCAGGAGAGGGAACGGGTAGCTGAACATCTGCTAAAGGAACGAGAGGAGCAGCTGCACAGAAGTCAAGCAACCAGCGAACGGTTGAAGAAGCTGGTTGACAAGCGAGAGTTAGGAGCTAGAGATGAGCTGAGTCGTAAGCTAGAGGAAGAGAAAGCACGGTCACAACAAGCTGAAGGAAAGATAAAGGTACATTTGCTTTTTGTTTTCCTTTATTTATCCCAGATAAATACATTAAAAAGGTTATCTCCCAGATAACCTTTTTAATGTATTTTAGAAATGTTATTTGTATACATTTGCAGACTAATACACACTAGTTTAAAAAAAAATGAGGGAACACTTAATTCACATGTCGGATCTTGCTGAACAGATCTTGTCAAGTTGAAAATCTTTATTGATGTACATCGTATAATTTGATGAAAAAAAAAAAGGTGTAAAAATCATAACGGAGAGTCATCAACCTAGTGAGAAAAGATATTGCAAATTGATTTCCATGAACTTTAACTAACTTGATGGGAGGCCTAAGTGTTTCCATTAAATTTATAAAAATCTCAAATCTGTTTCAAAGTCAAACTTGAGTTCCTTTTTGCCATAAAGAAGTTTTGACAAGATATTTGTCATTCTGCGTTTGTTTTAAGGACCTGGAGCGCAGCATGGAGCTTAGCACCAGTAGTTACAAGAGACAGCTGGCTGCAGAGAGAAAGAAGACTCTCAACGCTCAGGAGGATATCAGGACTCTGCAGGAGCAGCTGGAGCGACTGACCAATAAACTCAAGGTCCATATACACAAAAATACACGCAAAAATACCAGATGAAACAAAATTGTTTGGTGTTTGTTCATAAATAAAAAAAAAAAATCTTTTTCACTAAATGACATTTTCATTTCATTACTAGGAGAAAGAGCGAGAACTAGATACCAAGAACATCTACGCCAACCGCATGATGAAGCCTTCATTCAGAAATGATATCAACAATGGTTCAAAGCGGAAAGGTAGGCCTAAGCCGACTGGTACAGAATTAATTTGGTAACTTTTTGGTCATGGTTTGGAGGATGGTTAGCAAAATTACTTTAGCTTTATAGCTTGTTTTGCTTCCCAAAGGTCCGAGTAGGACCAGCACTAAGACAACACAGACTAAAGGCAGGGTATCTAGTCTGGATTTCCCCACACCTCCACCTGATATCACCAATGCCAATGAACACAGTGAACATGCAGCTGATGAATACCTATCCCTCAAGGTAGAGTGAAGTGACTCCACTTTACTTCTTTCCAACATCCACGTGTCCTCATAGAATGTTACTACTTTATTCTGAATGTCAGCAGGAGAGTGTGGGCCAGCTGCCAAAAGCAGATGAGAAACTTCTCAAGGAGCAACATCAGAAGATGAAAGACCAAGAGCAGGCTAAGGAAAAAAGAGAAAAACAGACTGAAATTTGGGAGCCAAACTTTCTAGAGAAGAAAGCACAGATACCACAAGATGGTAAGATAATCATCCCTCCTGTGTGGAATCAGTGAAATGCATGGTAAAGCACCAGTAATTCTTTATGTTATGTTCACAGAGGAAAAGGTTGGAAAGAGGACAAGTTTGATGTCAAAGCAGGAGGAGCACAATAGGAAGCATGACCATGTTGAGGAGGTGAGGAATCGGAATCAGGATGTTATTGTCAACCAACAATCGACAGACGAAGCGCGTCACAAAAAAGACCAGCTGCTTGCTAAGATGCGTGAAATCGATGAACAGAACCGGAGAGCTCAGGACACTGTGTTTAGTCCTTATGAGTCCAATAAGGGAACAAGTAACTCATCTTCTCCTTATCCTTCTGAGCGGAGGAAACATAGCTCTTCCATTTTTAACCTCAAAGCGTCAGAGACGTATGACGGTTTGGATGATGCTCCTGGAAGCAAGGATGGTAGTAGATCAGACACAGAGAGTGGAGCTCTTCCAGCCAGAGTGGGGAGGAGAACACTACGCTCCCTTACCTCCAGTGATGACCTGGCGTTTGGAAGCTATGCACCATCTTTTGGAAATATAACTTCTCAAGGTTTTTCAGGCTTCCCTCCACCTCCACCCAGAGAGGAAAGGTACTCTGCTTTAGAGGGTATAGGTGTTTTTAGACCAAAAGAGGCTGAGACAGATAAACAAAAAGAGAAAGACAGAGGAATGGGGAAGGACAAGAAATCTAGACTCATGCAGGAGCTATTTGGAGCAAAACCTTCAAGTGGCAATGTGGGCACTTTCAATAAAATGGACATCTTAGACAATTCTCCAGCTACCACTAATGTATGCTCAGGAAGGGAAGGGCTGCTCACCTTCAACTCAGGATCTTCCAACCATCAAACATCCTCCCTGAATACCTTACATGTTGCAGATAGTAGACCAGCCGTCTGTGCCATTACTTCATTTGATGACGACATTGAGGAACTGGCTTTATGAAATTCAGTAAAATTCAATATAGGTCTTTTCAAAGTAGATATGGTGAAGTCCCTCACTGAGTTGAGGGATGGGCATAGTCTAGAAATTAAAGTCTGAGTTCTCTTAATTTAACAATAAATATGTAAGTATTTGTAAACAAACTTTAACGTGGAATGTTACAAAAAATAAAAATGATGAATAATTTAAGTTGTTTTTTTAAATGTTTCATGATTTAGACAATGAATATGATCTTTGAGCAAACATGGTCATGTTGGTGACACTTCGAATACAGCACTTAAACCGCTAGTCATGTATTTACGTTTTCGCACCTTGTCATATTCTTTAGAAATAGTTATTTTTATGTGATTTGATTCTATTTTATATGTATCTTTATGTATAAATATATTATTACGTGCATTTTTAATTTGTGTTCTTGTAATAATGTCCCACTAAGCATTTTGACAATCACAGAATGTTTACCGAGTGTCTGACACTTTCATTAAATAGATAATTTTTAAAATTTGCTACTTGTGTTCAGGTCCGTAACAACCAGTATTTTATTAGTTTGAATTAAGTATCAATTTCCAGGGAAAATGTCCCAGGAAAACTTAAACATGTAATATTCGTTCATATAGTCAGTCACATATGTCTAGTTGTATGCTGTAGACACGTTTTTGTTACTATTTTACTTGCAGTATATGACTAAAGGGCATCAGGTGTTTGACGACTGATGATGAACTTTTACTAAGCACTTTTTGTCCTGCAACAATAAACATCAATATTCCAAGTCATGTTCCAGGGTCCAGTCTCCTGCACTAAATAGAAAAAAATTGAACCCCTTATTTTTTTTAATAAAACTGTACAAAAAATTCTCAAAGTCAAATGATTCACAGCACTTTCACCTTGATTTTTCATGTTATTACACACATTTATTATTTATTGACTGTATATTTTAGAAATCACAAGTATATATATCTTGAGCTATAAAATATTACTATATACAACATAAAGTACAATAACTTAAATTATATCACTGTACACATTCTTCAAGGTCTGTTAACAAGGTTGCCTGTAATGATTCTTAAGATCCAGTACGTGTCAGTATGGAGCAACACAGTGACAGCACTGACAGTATCAATACCTGTACAGTTTGGGGAATTTGCATTCATGAGGCCTCATCTACCTATCACTACTGGATTCCATAGAGGGGGTGGGGAACAGGAGGATGATAGCCACGCTGCCGGTGGACAGCACTTACCACCCCCTACATGTGACTGTGAGAGCAAGAAGTAGCTAGTTATTGTTATTGTAGCTATTGTAGCTATTAGTAGTTATTGTAGCTCCTACAATAACAGATTGCTGCACCCACTGTGTACTGCAGAATGCCTCCCCAGGTCATTCATTACGTATTTTTTATTAAGATTTGTATTAATAAACTGCACCATTAACAGCACCATTTGGTTTTATGTACTGTGCTGTTCCCTTTTCCATCACGACACAGGGGTTTTAACAGGCACCATAATGCAAAAAATGTGCAGCTGCTGGCTAAGAGGCATGAAAAAGATGAGAAGATTTATAGAGTCCAGGAAACTGTTTGATTCTGAAGAGGATATCCAGTCTTTAGTAGTAGTGTCATAGTAGTAGTAGAAATAGCTAGGCTTTATGTGGTTTTTCACATTCACCTGGAGAGGACTGTAACTGACAGATGGTTGGAGACAAGTACACAATTGGCTCTGAGATGTTGTAAGTTGAATTGCACAAAATAATGTTTGCTAAAATTCAATCTATAATCACCATTTGAGGATATTTGTCATTACTCAGGTTAATTGGCCAAAAGTACTACAGATGCAGTATTTGCTTTGGGGATGTTGATAGAGAATATAAGGCCAGAGGAAGCTACACTGTGTTTTTGTAGATCTGGATAAAGCTTATGACAGGGTGCCCAGAGAGGAACTCTGGTATTGTATGAGGAAGTCTGGAGTGACAGAAGTATGTTAGAGCAGGACATGTATGAGGACTGCAAGACAGTGGTGAGGTGTGCTGTAGGTGTGACAGAGGAGTTCAAGGTAGAGGTGGAGGTTTGTCCTGGAAAGGAGAGGAACGAAGGTTAGCCGCAGTAAGACAGAGTACATGTGTGTGAAGGAGAGGGACCCAAATGGAAGAGTGAGGTTACAGGGAGAAGAGATCAAGAAGGTGGAGGATTTTAAGTACTTAGGGTCAGCAGTTCAGAGCAATGGAAAGTGTGGAAAAGAGGTGAAGAAGCCTGTACAGGCAGGATGGAATGGATGGAGAAAAGTGCCAGGTGTGATGTGTGATAAAAGAATTTCAGCTAAAATGAAAGGTGTACAAAACTGTGGTGAGACCAGCGACGTTGTTTGGTCTAGAGACAGTGTCACTGAGGAAAAGATAGGAGACAGAGCTGAAGGTAGTAGAGAGGAAGATGCTGAGGTTCTCTTTGGGAGTGACCAGGACAGATAGGATCAGGAATGAGTACATCAGAGGGACAGCACATGTTAGAGGTTTTGGTGATAAAGTCAGAGAGGCCAGACTGAGATGGTTTGGACATGTCCAGAGGAGAGATAGTGAATGTATTGGTAGAAGGATGCTGAGTTTTGAACTGCCAGGCAGGAGGCCTAGAGGAAGACCAAAGAGGACATGAAGGTAGTTGGTGTGAGACAAGAGGATGCAGAAGACAGGGTTAGATGGAGGCAATTGATTCGCTGTGGCGACCCTTGAAGGGAGAAGCCAAAAGGAGAAGAGTCAGGTTAATTGGCCATTCCAAATTGCCCATAGTGTGTGTGTGTATAGTTGTCTTTGTGTGGCTCCACGGTGAACTGGCCTCACACTCTATGCCAGCTGGAATAGGCTCCAGCTCAGAAATAATACCCGGACATAAAAACATAAAAAATACAGATACTGGTCATTTTGAATTAATTCGTTCTTGATTATACTTTGGTTTAAAAAAAAACAGAAAAATAGTCAAGTTTACGTTATTTCACTTGACTTAATGTCTGCTTGCCACAAATATTGGCTAGAATAACTAGAAAACTGTTAAAAGCACATATTACTGGTCAATAAATAAAAACAAAAGTACACACATATAATTCTGATATCTGCCGTTAAACATCACTTGTGACTCACACAATTTTTTTGATTTCAGATTAGTCTACAGTGAATTTTTGCTCCTTATAATTTTATTCTCGAGGAAAAAAAGAAGAAAACACTTCCAGGAATTGTCGCACCAGTTTTTTAAGCACATCTAAGAGTCACATCCAGAGTCAGCTGCTGATGTTGAAGATCCACTGTACAGTACTGTAGCATGTGACTTACCTTTAGAGCAAAGGAAAAGGAGGACAAGGGAATACAGTACTGTAGTTATTGTTGGTCAGAGGCAGAGTTGTCATCAGAGAGATGGTCACCACTACCACTGTCTTCACTGGCCTTTGCTTTACCATCCATGACAAACAGTAAAATATCCAAGGTATGAAGCAGTGCTGCTCAGCGGAAGTTGTGGCAGAAAGTGGAACTGTAGTCAATAGTCTGTTACGACAATGCGCGTTTGTTCATATCTCTGAATGTTTGCAAGTTGAGGATTACCTGTATACAGGATTTGAATAAATAATATACCGTATATTCACATATAGGGTAGTATAATAAATTGTTTGCTATAGTTTGTTGTAGGTCTTGCTAAATTATGATCTAATCTTGTCTCCAGAATGCCCAGCTCCAATGAAGTGTGCATTATAGTCTAAGACAAGCATCAAAAGGCTAAGCTGCAGTAGAAGAGGGGCACAGACAAGAAAATGGAGTTGGCTGAGGATCGAGAGGAGAAACTGTATAGACATACTAAGAGAAGACGAGCCATAGGTTTTTATATAAATCCCTACTAGACTGCAAAATTTCGCAAATGCACAATGAAGCACCAATAACAAACATCCTTATGTTCTGTCCATAGGCTGGGAGAGCCATGATGTTCTTGCAGCAATGGCACTACCATCCAAAATGTGCAGCTGCTGGCTAAGAGGTGTGAAAAGATTACTTGAACTTGAACTGGATGAGAATTTTGTTTTAAATTTTACAGCATTTCATTGGTCAGTTTGAATAAGTCAAAATTATATAAATGTGTAAACGCTGATAACAAATGATAGTGTAAAACAAAGTGGTACACAAATCTTTTTGAAAAGCACAATTACAGAATGTCTCAAGCACACAAAGTGAGAGAAAAATAATTCTCTTGAATGAAGCTGATCAGACTTCAATAATACAAAAGCACAGTGCCTCATCCTCAGTCTTGTCCTTCTAGAAACATGTAGACAGTCTTCTGCCAAATTCTGAGGAGATTCAAACAGCCTTAAATATTGTCAAAGTCTCCACAAATGCTACATCAGCAACAGCAGTGGCAGATACTGCCAATAAACATGTATAAAAATCAAAGCAAATTAAAAAACATCAGAGGCAATGACGTCCTCTAAATGCAAATAGAGCCAACTGACTCAGCGTCCCCTTCAGGGTCTGTATGTGCAGTTGTTGACTTCATTTTTTTTGGTAACGATTTGAGGTTTTCCATGAGTGCACAGGGACTGTGGAACATCCTCTTGACAATTAGAGGAAAATACAATTAAAAATTTCTTAGGTCAGTGCTAAGGTCTACCTTCATCTGATCTGTTCAGCTCATACATGATTGGCTTCCATTCTATGTCAGCTCTTTCAAAATAAAATACCTCTCTTTTCTCAACATGTCAGGGTGCCATTCCCTCTTGATCCATACTGCATCCAAGCGCTTCAATGTCATTACTGATGTCAGTGATCATGCGGTCCCATTCGTCTCCCTCAGAGGCGTCCTGGCCTTCATCTGAGGCAGCACTTCCTCCAGCTGCTCCATTGCCATTGGTGGTAGAATCGGAGGCAGAGCTGGCTGTGCGTCGGTAACGACCAAAACTATCTGTGATGATTCCTCGGCCATCTTTCACACCAATGGTCTCCAGGAAATTCTCAAAGTGCTGGCTGTCTTTCTCTGGTATGAAGGGACGTAAGCCTGCAAGAGCGTATCATTAATCATGTGACCATGGCCTGGGTTTCAATCATCCGTCTGCATTTTGTCTAGACTGATCTAGATCTACAAGGGTTTGTTTCCCAGTGCATGAGACTGGAACAAAAAAGTGTGGTTTAACTGGTATAAGTAGCAAAATAAATATTTATCAACTGACAGGTTGCTTCACTCTTCCCTCATTCCAATCCATTATCAGTCCACTTAGAAGCAACTATGGTAGTCACTGTCAGTCAACACTTCTGTTGTAAACATGACTAAAATTGAAACAGTAGTTTATGAAGGAAAACTTATGGAATGAAAATGAGTTTCACATCTAGTTAAATATCAGACACATCTAGTTAAATATCAGAGATAAAACTTGTTTGGCTGCAATGAATATAGTATGAAGTTAAATTTACTTGTGGTGTCTCATTCTAACATTTTCCCCATTAAGGTTTCACTACACACTTCATTTTTAACTGATGGAGAAAAACAGTTGGCATACCAAGTAGAAGGAACTTCCTGCTGTCTCCATAAAGTTGTCGCAGGTTAATGCAGAACTCATGGATGGAAGCACCGTTACGGTATTCATGGAGCAGTGTGGCAAACTGCTGGATCTCCTGTGAGGATAGTTTTGTCCGTAGCTAGAAACAAAGAGAGATATTCTTTTCAAAAAAGTACTGCAGATTGATAAACATTTATTATTCTGAAAAAAAAAAAAAAGCAACCCCCGAAAGTTGTCATACAGTGGTCATGTAGTCCTGCAGCAGCTCTGCAGCAGTAGTGCTGAGTTCTCCTTCACTTGCAGCTTTTGTCTGAGGTGATGAAGGGGTGGAAGCTGATGGTGAGTTTTCTTCCGCCTCCATAGATCCTTGGAAAGGACTGAAAGAAGAACACCCCCCAAACACACACACACACACACACACACACACACACACACACACACACACACACACCAGTTCAGAACAGAAGTAAAAACTTTCAGAGGTGTGTCCAAATGTGATTTGAGTGCTGCATCTGAAGTGGAAACTTACAATGTCCTGCCTTCCTCCTCAAAGGATTCCTTAACATCCACTTTGCTTGACGAGTCATCTGTAAAACACAAAGTCCTGCATATTAACGGATTCGTTCATCAGATCAGCTGTGAGGCTTAGCTAGCCTGAGAAGAGTTTAAGTCTCTAGAAATGGAAAGAGTAAAAGTGTTCCAATACATTTTGACCAATAAAATTTAGCATTTTTTATTCAGCAATTTTAGAGAAATAAAACTAGGTTAAATTACTTTAATTCAGCTAGCATCTCTTCTCACCACTGTATAAAGAGAGGTGTCTGGTAGGAGTAGTTGCTCCATCAAAAATCGCTCTATCCAGGAAGTCAATGGTAGACTCAGTGTAAACAATCTGAAAGACTTGGCTGAGCAAAAGACACAGTTCCTCTGCTGCTGCCTGGAAGACAGAGAAGATTCCTCTTAACCATAAAACCAAAGAGACCAAGTGGTTTCAGAAAAACTACAAAACATTTTAACCCAACATGGAACCAAATGGCACCCCAACTGGCAACGTGTGCTTACGAGCTGTTCCAAAAGAACTACACAAATGTACCTTCATTATACAGAAGTTGTTGTACTACAAACAGTGTATTTACTCAAGGGACACCAGAGAATATCTGAGTGTAACTATGGGGACGATTATGTGTAACATCATTCATATGTGTGTGTTGTTGTCCTAAACTGAGCTACATAAAATGCAGCCCTATCCATTAAAAGCAGCCCCAAAACTTCACTTATGACCTTTGTTTCCATGGGGAGCCTTTAACTCATTGACTGCCAGCGCTGTGCAGCAATGGATTTCCTCCAGGGGACGTTCTCCAACACTCCAGACATTTATCAGTGTTTTCTTTCTGTTCTTGACCAATCACAAGATGCTTCACTCAGAGCAACACCGTGTTTGCTCGAGAGTGGTCTCTAACATATGCAAACTTTGTTGCATTGTCAGCTGCCACAATTTCTTCTGATTTGCCATCCTCTGTTCCGTAACTGGATCAGTTCGTCATTACATTAAAGGCCATGATTAGAAGCCTGATTTTCACTGACAAGCTCTACCAGACTGTCCCCAAGCCCTCCTAGTTCAATACGTAATTAACATCCATAAACATCAATGGAAGCCAGTGAGTTGTGTTGCAGCGCTGCATGTAGCTTAGAATATACATTCTTATTCACAAAGCACTGTCAGTGAGTAATTTTGATGTTGAAAACATTGTTTTCATCTTTGTAATTTAAAGAAATCTACTCTCTACATTTACATTTAAGAACATCCTTGTAGAAAAAATGTATGGAGATGAAAAATGATACCTTATTATCAACTGCCAGCACCAGCAGACAGCAGACTTCTACTAGCACGGCTCCGCTCTCTGATAAGGAGCTCAGGGTCTGAGACTTGTTTATATCAGGACAAGAGCTGGGACAAGGAGAGCCTCCAGACTCCTGGGCTGGAAAACAGAGACAACACATTTGATATTGTGACCTGTATTCTTATTAATGTTGTTGAATTCTTATCTACTTAGCAGTCACTAATTTGACTATTTGAACATTATTATGTTTCTGTGGAGAGAAGCAAGAAATGATGGCGAGAACCAAGCAGACCGCTCGTAAATCTACTGGAGGCAAAAAAGCGGCTGTGGCTCAGTGGTAGAGCGGGCGGTAGAGCGGGTCATCCAATGTTCCAAGATCAACGGTTCGATTTCCGCTCCTGTCCACCCAGGAGCGTGAGCTGACAGGGGGAAGTGTAGAGTAGACTCTTAATTTCCCTTCAGGGATTGTAACAGTTAATAAAATAATTTTTTTTTTTTTTTTTAGTAGACCAAAGACAATACAAATTGTACTTCCGTCTAAGAACATAAAAATTGTTGGTTGAATTAAAAGAAGAAAAAAAAAGAGTCTACGTTTTCCTCAGATGAGATTTCACATCTCTAAATGAGAACCTTCTCATTCTTTTTACCTGTTTTAATCACCACAAGATGCAAAGAGTCATCCCTGATGTAGGAGACTGCAGCAATATCATGAATGGGCACCCTTAGGATGATGTCTTCTCCGTCGCGCCACACCAGCTTTATGTTGTATGCTGACAAGCTCATCACAGCATCCTGCTCCGATGTCAGCTGGCCCGCCAACTGATGGGACTTCTGAAAATAAGACACACAAAATATGGGGAAAACATCTTCACTGGGACAGAAATATAATTACCATACAAGGTTAACTCTCCTTACAAAGATACTAACCCGTGCAGTGTCAATAAGCTGCAGCACTTCTGTGCGACTTGATGGGTTCAAGTATCCTGGAACTGACGTCAGCTGCCCTAAGTACTGAAAGAGTTTATATTTTAAATATGGTTTTAATGAAATATTATATACGTGTGTAAGATTTATATCTCATATGCCATACTCACTTTAACTTCCTTCTCAATGTAGTCATTGAGAAGAATGTCGGGGTCGATCCGGTGGTCAGGCTGAGAGAGGGAGAAAGTGTGGAGGGCCCTACGCTCAGTGGATTTCTCCTGGGCCTTCTTGTCTCTCCCTTTCTCTCCTTTCAGGAAGACTCGCTTGAATGGAGACACGATACCAGGCTAGTGAATAAAGAAAAAGAGAGCAGGGGGGACACAAATTAGAGACTGTCAAGATGTCTCCCAAATGCAGTAAGAAAGTAGACTCAATATGAAACTTTTAACATTTGAGACTTTTTTTATGACCATTAGAATAAAAAAGCTAAATTATTAAATTATAATGTTGCAATGACCATGCAACAACGTAAAACAACTGCAAATGTACATTTAGCATTAATGAGCTGGCGGCTGCAGAATCGGGCACAGCCTTTGATGTTACCCAGTACAGTATATGTTACTTAAATGTTAAGAGTGACAACACAAAATGAAACTGCATTCTGCAATAATTTGCTATTTAAATATTAACTGTGATGGAGAACACCAGATTATAATGTAGGCATAAACATTAACCTCAACACATCAGCGAATAGATTCCAGATTTGTGTAAAAAAAAAAACCCCATCTATCTAGACTTCCTGTTTTTTTCTTTGTCTGCTGTAAAAATGTTGTATTATCATATATATCTTTCTTTAGCTTTCGTGTTAACTGGTAAAAAAGTCAAAATTGTATCCCAGTTTAAGATCTCAGTTGCATGTACTTCAAAGAAAGCTCTACTTCTACTAATATTAAACATGTGAAAGTAATTTAAAGTGGTTACCTCATTCTCCATAAGCCCATATGTTAGACGAGTTTCAATAGTGAGCACTAATGCACCACACCGATGCAACGACACTCTGCCTGAACTAGTCACCTGTTACCCCCGGGACACGCAGCAGCAGCCGCTAAATGACAACTGACAGATAGGATCGATCACAACACCGGTGTGAATGTGAAGGATGTGACTCCCACCCCACAGAGGATGTGAAAAGTCTCTGTCAGTTCTAGACTCATGAACAGGAAGGGGACTAGCCACAATTTCCTGTAATGGCAAGAGCAATCATACCTTGAAATTTGAAATGTGCAAAAAAAAAAAAAAAGTATAAGTCTTTCATACAAACAAGGGTGCATGTTATGATAATGATGTCATAAATGCTACCAAACATCACCCATCCTGGACTTCATCCAACAGATGAGGGTCCATTCATATCACTCAACAACTAACGCGGGACCTTAACCACAGCATCTGCAATGCTGCGTTCACTGCACATTTAATCAGGTGCAATGCCCAGAGAATCTAATGCAGTTCAATAAAACTCAAGCTTACTTTTCAAATAATATACAAAAACTTAAAAATTTATGAAAAGTTACACTTTTTTTAAAGGTAAGTTAACTAACACTACAGCAAAGGATCAGTGCCTCTTTCAGGGACCATACTGATAATGTGGTTCCTGTCTGATGAACTGATATTTGATCACAGGCTGTGGATTCCATAGAACAGAACCAGCCATGACCAATACATTATTTACCACTACGCAGCTCTCAATGACAAATACATTAACAATTTACAGGCCCTCCTTGTAAAATGTGAGAAAATATCTACTCCAGCTGACCCTAGCAAATGACCTCAAAAGGAGTAAGTGTATTTTGTCTATTCCACTGAAAATAACAGGATACTGATTTGCCCAGTTTGTGAGGACCACGGTTACAGAAAAAGCAAGAGACGTTTAATATTTCTCATATTTATGAAAAGTGAAGAAATAATTATTCTGATTTCATGATATTCAGTCTGACACAGAAACGTATTTCAGGATTAGTCAGTGCTGCAGGGAAGTGTAGAATGGGCTCCACAAAATCTGTGGGAGAACAAATATATAAATAAAAATAGCTTCAAAATAAGGACAACTATGTTATACAGTTGAGATGTCTCAAAAGTTCTATTATTATTATTAATAAAAGAATTTGGAAATAGTTAATGTTTTTTGTTGTAAACAGAGTAAGCTGATACAGAGTTAACAGCTATGTTTCTCTGAGATATGTATTTAAAGACCTCAGATACTTCTGACAGAATCTGTAAAAATGTCATGTCCCAGCGATGCCCCAGTACCCAATATGCTTTAAGTGATGAATTGATATAATCCAGCTATCAAAAAAATCATATAAAGAGCTCTTTGTGTGTTTTGCTTGATCCTAATCAATAAAATAAACAATATGTAGACTATATGAACACATTTACTGAAATTGTTGCTCACTGGTGACACCAAGTGGCACAAATAAAAATTGCTTACTGGTAAGTTTCATTTTAACTGTAAAGTTCTATTGGGTCACATTATATGTTAAGCTGTGACACACAATGAAAGAATGATAAAAGGTACTAATATCTAATATAAACACTGATAAAATATTACACTATTACTACGAAATTTCTGTATGTGAACTGTGTCTGTCCCACATAGAATGGGACTAAGGGAACCAAGTTTTTGTGGATTACTCAGCGGAGAATTTACAGTGGTGTTTTTTAGTTTGTTAAAGTGTTATCAGCATCAGTCTTCAAACAAAACAAAGTGACTGGACTGGAACAAAAATAGAAAGATCCTCAACACCTGACCACAAAGGTCTAACCCTAGACATTAACACATTGCACTTTTTTTTCTTCAAGTTTTCAGTTTCATAAACTTGAAAAGTGTACTGAGAGTTTACGGCCAAATTATTTTCCACCTGAAAGCATTCGACTGCTGCAACTGAGTACAGTATCACTATTAACGCAAATTAGAGGATTACACATTCTGAAACAAAAACAACCCAGATTTCATTAACACCCCATTTACATACACATTAACACATCAGGAGGATAAGAAAATTTGATGGGAAGTAATTGGTTATTGTCGTGGAAAATGATGGATGAGCACAATCAAAAGATCCTAACCTCATACACTTGCCTTCGATTTAAGCATTAATTTTCTCCTGGTGCATCTACAGAATATTCATCTGAACATAAAGGTTTAAGGAGTGCTGATTCCCTTTACAGTGATAACCACTGCATTTGACAGCGGATATTTTCACACTAGGCTGAAGTCGATAGGAAATGACCAGGACAAATAAACTCCTGAACTCGTACGATAACCTTTAAATTCTAACCTTTACACCTGTTTGCTAACTTAGGAACACTTTGCTGCTCTTTCACTCTCAATCTACTGCCCTTACGTTTTCCACATATTCGGTAAATTTCCAGTTTAACGTGAGGCTTGTTGGTTAAAGAAAAACACGTATTTTCCAGGGTGGATCATGACAGTTTGAACCCTGGACCCTGAATACGTTCACTTGACATTTGCTTTTACTCGATCAGCTAAAAGCTAAACTCCACTGGTCTGGCTAGCTAGAAAGTTAGCATGATGGCTAGTCAACTTGCTCCAAGTATGTCAATAACCCGACTTACCTTTTTCACTTTTTTCACATCATCCTCCATTTCTATATACAGGTCCCCTTCTTCATATTCAGTTCAGCATGGAGATCCAAATGAGAAGAGACATATCGCTGAGTAACATTAACGAAGTTTTCAAACACCGTTCATCTGTAGGAGTTAGCTCGCCAGCCTAGCTTAGCCTAGCTCTGGTAAAGAGATGCCACAATTTGAGATAATAGCAAAACGTCATTGTTTCTTTTGCCTTGCTCGACAACTGTTAACAAAAAGGCCGGCGTGTCACCAGTGTGAAAAGAGCATGCTTAAGTGCTGTTGGAACAAGTGCGGAAATAGTCCGTAAACAAGGCAAACTTGTACCAGACAGGCAAAACTTTTTAACCATGCCGCCATTTTGGGCGTTGAGCTGAGGCCCAGCATGCTTTGCTCCGCTCGAGCCAGAAGAGCTGCTGCTGTGTGGCGGGGAGCGGCGGGCGGCCGGAGGCTGAGGAACCGGCGGGGAACCGGCAGACTGGTCTTCTTTCAGGATGATATCATTCAAAGTAGGTCGGTATTACTGAGGACGAGACTCTAACACATCATAAATATGATTTAGTTGTTTCTTTGCTAATTCCTTTATTGTTTTGTAGCTTGTAATTTTTTTCTTATAGAAAGCTAACAAAAGAACTTTTTCATCACTACACAACTACTACATGTCTCCTTAGAAAACTGAATTATTATTCCTCTGTTAAATTTCAGATGCTCTCAATTTCAGAAAAGTGTCCCAGTATGGATGTAATACAGCAAATAACATCCCGCTTCAAAGCGGTAATGTAATTGTCAGTGTTCATTCGTTCATCCCTTATTCGTACGTCCGTTCGTCCGTTAACAAAAAGCACACTACTCGGGCCGCAAAGGGGATGAAAATGAGATGATGACCTTGACCTTGAGAAAAGTAGGTCAAGGTCAAATTTCAACTTTCGTACACTCAGGAACCGGATATGATCGAATGATGGGGGAGAAGGCCACTGTGAGTAGTACACCCTCATTAGTAAACAACGGCTCGGTGAAACTCGCATTTCAACGACCCCCTTTTGACACCCCCTGGCACCACAGTCAACCATCTTTGAGGAGCCAGATGGGTTTCAACTGCGAAGGTTGAAATGTGAATAGCACTGACCACACCCCACAGGGTTAATAAGCTGGGACAAGACCAGCCACTTTCTGAACTGAAGAAGCCTCTTGGATGAGAGATGAAACGTTTTCAAGAAACTGTCTTAAAGTCCAGTGGATTCATTTAAACAGCTTTGGATAACCATGACCTGGATAACTGAGAACCTACACAGACATTTGTCTGTACATCCTTGTAGAAAGATGTACATCTACGATGAGATTCCTTGATGCTATTTTGGTAGCATTACATACAGCAATTCTAACCACAGCTTCAACCTGAACAGGTTCAATCACAATTAATGAATAGCAGGCATACATCAAATTTAAAGACATTAGGACACATGGGCTAAACTGAAGTAGCAATACTCACAACTCACAGGTTTGCAGGTTGTACATCCTGTTAAAATGTGTAGTGTGCATGAAAATACAGCACAAATACATTTCACTTTCAAATACTATATTTATTTTTCTCTTCTGGGATGAACAGTCTGATATATGAATCTACAGTAAGGCGTAACATTACATTTTCAGCATAATATTTCTCTTTTCATCTATAAACCAAAACATACAAAAAAAACTTTAGCACCATATGTTATTAGTAATATTCATATTGTTCCCAAAAATAGGACATCAGTTTTGCTTTTTTAAAGAGCGGGGATTCAATGAAACAATTTACTTACATTTCATATTGAACAACAATAAATAAATCATTCCTTATATGTTCTCAAGCACAACATAGGTTGTATGAGTTCACTTTCATGAGGATGCTACAGACTGTAGCAAATATGCTGACTGACTTTGTGCCGTCTTTTGGATCACCCCAGATAAATCATATAATCTGCGGAGTATCCTGAAGTACACCAACAAGCTAACACAATCTAGAAATTGATTGAATAGAAATTAAGATATATTTTCCATCACCTTTGATAACGAGTTCAAAAGTCAGCAGCAATTAATAGAACAACCATACTTGCTTCATTAGAATATCAAATCCATTTTTAAACAAAATATTACAGCCAATTCTACAATAACAACAAAAATAGATACACATAGGTTAAGGACATATAGATGACAGGAATTTACAACACATCAATCACATTCTATATATTTGTTCCCCCAAATTCCAGTAACTGAAGTACATTTGTGCTCATGTGCGTGTGCTAATATCATTTTATCATCTGCCAGTTTCATTCTGTCAGAGAAAAAAAGCAAGAGAAACCCTAGTGCAGATTAAGTCGTAGTAAAATAATAGACGTTATTGTATGCTGAAACCAGTATAATAAACACCATACTTAAAGTAGAGTAACTGGTTTTTTTTATGCAGGAAATCAAAGTTGCACCACTGAGAGTTGAGTTTTGCTGTAAACTGTGTGGATTTGAGGTGCTAGCGCTGACCATTTTGTGCCTGCAAGTTTGTGTGGCACAGGTCTTTCAATCAACCAGAAGGCTAAGCTCTCAGAAAGCAAAACTGCAGACTGCAGTCTGCAGCAGTAGCACCTTGTAAATGTATTATTCAGCACCAGGTTAGAAATAAAAATCAAAGAAGGATCAAAAGTAAAAGAAGGAAATGCACTGTTTTCATTGTATGAACTGCGCCAATGGTCAAACAGATGGTCATGGCACAAAGGTACAGCCTTAAACCAAACACTACAATGACTGGCCGCTACACATCGATGCAGAAATGATAGGGTCTGTTGTGCAGTCCAAAGCACTGACATGCTAAACTCTGAGTCTCACCTCACTATGAGTTCTAAAGGCATGCTGGGAGGTGGTAAGAAAACAGAAGATGAGATTCAAAAGTTAATCAACAACCGGGCCTGTTTCATCATTCCATTATAAGAAAATGCACCATTAGTATTTTTTTTGCGCACTATATCATCATAAACTTCTTTCCTTTTTATATTCCAACTGCAGGCATTATTGTTTTGGCTAAAAGATGTATTGTTCACAAGAGACAAACAACACTAAATTTACGTCTTGGCACCAAAAATCATTCATCATTGCAAGACAGAAGAAGATGAAAAGGCATAGACAAAAGTACAAAACAATCATTGACCAATTCGTTCCTCATCTTGGCTGGCATCTGTTCAGACTATCCACTAAATGGTCAAAAACACTTGTGGTGTCCAAACTGCTGATCGTAATCTGATGAATCAACTGAGGGAACGTGGATTCAGCCAAACTAAACAAATATGAAGAATCCTATTTTCAAGTACAGAAGATGTTCAGTATTGCCTTTCAATCGCTCCGAACAGAACCAGTAGCTGAGCTACACTTAGTATGAATCTCTTGGTTCTGTCACAATGTGACGTTCACTTGTATTATAATAGTATTTTGACATTTAAACCATAGAGTTCTGTATATGTCAGCTTAGATGACGCCATTAGACTTGGTAAGAATTGAAAACGTGGCTTGATCTGGATTGGGAATACTATTTGCCGTGTCGTTGCGTGTGCTGGCACATGAAACGTGGAGACGGACGTTGGGATTGTTGTGTTCAGGCCTGACTGCCATGGCTGGATTGAAGCACCCAAATTAACGAGGCACAACAAGGACCAACACGAACAAGCTTGCTGTTCAAATGCTCTTGCTGTGTGCTGTGGCTGTGGAGGGGATTTTTTTGTGACTTAGAGTGTGGCAGGATGGATGTTACGCCATACAGTACTGAAATAAGTCACTCGTGTAGCTTAGATTTTGAATGTGTAATGTACACAAAAAAGTTATAAAAATTAAATGTCCCTTATTAACCAGTTTCTATCTTTAACTTACATTAGAATGGAGTAAATGGTCAAATACTGTATGTGCGTGTGGGTAGAAATGCAGGCTTGTACTTCTACGCTATGAGACAATAAAAAAAAACATTAGGTTAAATAACATTACTGCTATTCTAATGACACAGATAGCATTAATACTGAGTTTTCCCACATTAAGCACCACTAGATGGAATGCAGCCCATACACATACATGATCTTGTCTATGATGCTATAAAACTACCCCCCAACACACACACACACACACACACACACACACAAATGAATGACTCACAGTGTATTTGCACCTGATTTGGACATTTGGAAAATGGTCAGTATTGTATGAAAAGGATCCACCGTATGCCAGGCAGCCAATGACCACACAAAACCCCCTTTCTGGCCCAATAATGAGAAACCATTCCCAAGAAAAATACGTGCAAACCATAATTTAGTGGTACAATCCCAGCCGTAGAGCAGACCAGGAAAGAATGGAGACCCTTGAGGACATGCCTGGGGATGGGAACTGCATTGAGAAACCCCTGAGTCAGCTGGTTCGGTGGTCTTGGTTGTTGGTCCTGAGGAACCCCTGGATTGGCTGTTATGCCTGTTTTTAAAGTTATTTTAACTACACTTATTGTTTGTCATTACTTGACTATTAGCATGGCTGTTCATTCACTACAACAGACAGGAACTACTCTGGCTACTATGGTAAACAATAAAAGTTGGTTGTTTGCATACTCATGTATTATCTATACAGAGGGTATAGATAACACAGCTCCACCCAAGCTGACCCAACAGTTCTCAGTTACTCAGGGCTGAACATCGCCTTTAAGCTGGAGGGTGGCAGACTCTGGATGTTGTAGCTCTTGGTTATGGCAGTGTACCTCATTGCATGTTCTCATGTCAGGATCTCCAGTTGTTCAGCCTCAACCCCGTTGTTCAGCTACCAGAGAGTATGAGAGTGTTTCTCTGGAGTTTTCAAAGGCCCAGCACCGCAGAAATAGGGAAGAGGGTGGAGCAGCAACCAAGGACGGAGCTGAACAATCGGAGTGATAACAGAACTGTGGGAAAGGGCTGAAGAGACACACGGATGAGCATGCATGCATAATTAGATCCCTTAATACATACTGTAGATAGAGCAGTACATATTGAGGCGATGCTCATCTCTCACACAAGCATACAGAGAATTATCCACCATGCTCCCGTCAGGCCCTTTATCACAATTCATCCTCATGTTCTTTTCCATCCCTGGCAAAACCCCCTCTCACCTTTGGCCTTGACTTACATGGCATCTGCTTTTTTACAGTACAATGTCAGCAGGCAAACATAGCCACAGCTAAGCAGAAAGCCAGCACGATAAGAGAAAGGAATTCTGTTTCATGTCGGGCTCGGGCATCATCATACTAAAATCAATACAACCACTACAATGTAAAAACATGTTAAATAAAAACAAAAGTAAAACACACAAACACATTTTATATTCAGGTGGACCATTGAGTAAATCGTTAAAACTGGACTATGAAATGGATTCATTTTTCTCATGAATTGTTCAGTAGCCCAGTATTAATCAAGCTCCTGTGACCCAGAAGGCATGTTTACTATTGTTGTTTTCATCATGAGTGTCATTCTGCGGCAGCTTTCCCCCCACAGGTTGAGCTATGTTATTGTACAGTGTGTGCACAGCAGGCCTTTAGATGGCACATATTTAACAAGGACGCATTCAACTGGTTCAAAGGGAAAGACAGATTGGAAAGACAGTACTGTAAGATGAGTTTTGGTTTTGTTTCAACCGTTCGAGCAGGTCCCAGAATGAGGGTTGACTGATGTCGGGGAATATGTATAGCTTTTAACACTGCACAGCACAACATTTTTTGTTATCTAAAAAAAGTGTGTTCTGGCAAAATATAATTATGTCAGTGACTACAAATACACACTGAAGTATAATAGCATCGAGATATCTTCTCAGATTTTCATATTTTTTTCAAGAACTTATTACAAGTCTTTGCACCCAGTAAGCATATATTAATCAACATAAAATATAGCTGATAAGAAAAAAAAAACCAATATGGAGATTGGATGACCAAGGACTTTCTAGGAATCAGAAGGGAATGGTGGAGGATAGGTTGTCTTTGCACTTGTGCATGTGACTGCACATTTGTACTTTTCTACTGAACTCTTTGTACTTTTCTACTAAACTCCTACAATCAATACAAAAAATCTTTGGAATGTCTTTTTTGTTTGTTTTTTTGCTATGATTTTCCCCCCACCAATTTAGAAAACGTTGTGCTCATTTTCACTACATTCTATTTGCATTTCATTGTGTTAGTCACCGCTTAGTATTTTGTGCTGTCTTCTTCAGGCTGAAATGACCAATTAAGGCATGCTGTTACAGCTTGCCTCCACTGGAGGGCAATGTGCACTGAAAAAATTTAACGTGTGGGTGGAACTGATTGAAGGTCAGTGTGCTTTTTTCCCTTCCATACATGATGCGATTACGATTTAGGAACAAAAATGGGAAAGTCAGGATATACTTTAGCTGAGTAAGCTCATAGGAAGAAATATTCTTTTTGAATTACAGAAACGACTCGTCTTTAATCGTGTCTTTTCTGGGATACCATCATGATGGAATTTTCAGTGCTTTTTAGTTCACGGGCTAAGGACTCAGCAAACATACTTATCAAGAATGGCAGTAAATGTTGGCATGTGCAAAGACCTGCCTCCTCTGAGACACTCCTCCATCATTCCCATCAGGCTTTGCACCAGTCCCATTTTACAGGGACATACAATATGCCCTTCACAAGTATTCACAGGTTAAATCACCAATACAGTATAATGCATTAAACACATTTCATAATGAAACATTCATGTTATCTACACACTCATACAGAACCATCCTCTATCAATGTAGAGGGATTTATATGAGACCTCTGTATATATCACATAAGATACTGTAGATTTGTAATTTTTTTTCTATACTCTTGTATGTTTTTTCCAAAAATAAACCATGACTGTGTGTTTAGACTGTCTTGAGAGATTTTCAGTTGACAAAACACACATCTCCTGCAGAGTTGAATTATCAGAGAGGAGAAAAGGAGAGAGAGACGAGAAATGGAAAGAGCTAATATCTTGAGAGGAGGAGGAGCAGAAAGAAAGACAGGAAAGGCATGTGCATTTGTTGTCTGTAAGAGAAGGTGACAGAGAGGTGGAGAAGACGCCTTTAGAGGGAGGATTCATACTGCAGGAGTTCATAAAGAAGTGGACCATCCCTATACCTGATGCCCACTGCATTAGGGCTAATGTACTGCAGCACATTTATGGTCCTGCGCAGGCGCCGATCCACAAAGTGTGCATCCCAGGCTGGGTAACGTTTTCTGGGCATGTCTATCTTGATGAGAGGACCCTCAGGTCGGATGGGCCTTCCAGCTGCATCCACAGGCTCTGTGGACCTTACCTGGAAAACTGGAAGGCAGGTGTCCGTGGCTGTTTCATCTGACTCCACATACTCCCCTGTCAGACCCCTTGTGGGGGTGGCCTGAGAGCCACGAGGGCCTGGAGTAGGAGCCATGGGCTCAGCCTCAGGGGGTAATGGAAGACCCCACAGCAGCTCAGCGCAGCAGGAGCTGGCCAGCACCCTCAGCCGTGGGCCCATGGGGTGAAGAACCCCGTAATAAAGAACCATACAGACCACACCTGAGGCGAAGCACAGGAAGACACCACAGAGGGCAAAAGAGGCATAGGCGTCAGTGGTGGCTGGGTCCCGGTACGCATACCAAAGGGAGCTGAGGATGGCGTTCTCCAACAGTACCACCGTGTAATAGGCCACCATTCTGTACCTCGTCCGGCCCTCGCGTACATTGAACCAACAAAAGACATAAACCACGCCCACCACCATGTTGAATAATACCTCCTCCCACTTGGACATGCAAAAGTCAGTGCCGCCATGGATGACCCAGAAAGCCATGACACACCAGTGGAGCACCACAAAAATGCCAAAGTAGATGTGGAAAACAGAGGCAAATAGGGCAAGGGAGAGCACCCGTGAGGAGATGGTGAAAAGGCGCCAGAACAGATGCACCAGAGCACCTCGGTAACTCATGCTCTTTTTGTCGTCACGTGAATCACGGAGGAGCTTGTGGTAAGATGCTAGCACCCAGGCCAGGGACAAGAGGGAGGACAACGCAGAAAAACCTGTGAAGATACACATAGAGAAAGAATAGCAGCAGAGAAAATCCATCAGTCCACTTATTCAGCCGTTTTATTTCAGCCACAGAAACCTCATCCTCATCACTGGTTGTTCTGTCAACATTTCACCATTAAGTGAACCATTTCAGTTTCCTTAGAATTTGTATAATGTTATTAGGGACAGCAGAAAAGCTACAACAGTAACCTGCTTTGTGAAATATTGGAATTATTGGTAGAGCCGCAGCATGTTGTCTCTCAGCTAAAGTATTGATGCCATTTCTACAGAAAGCCATACAGGCAAGGGCATCTCTCTTTATGACTGAATTTCCTTTCTTGCAGACCATGAAGAATCCATCATTGTAAAAGCACTTTCACAAACCAGAATAATCACTGTTGGAAACATGGTATACTGGAGGACAGTAAATAAAATGAAATACAGGCTTCACAGGAAATGGATTTGTCAGGTGTAGATTATGACAGCATCTGAGCATTTTATGGTAACCTTAGAATCACATGCAATATGTTGCTCATGCAGAGCCTTTTAGGGAGCCCCTTACACTGCAGCCACTCAGCCTTGTTGCTCTGGATCATGATGCAGAGCTGAAGCACCAGCTGAGGGGCACTTTCTAAGAAGGTCTCCAGCAGTCGCAGCATGTTGACATCGGCATATTCATACATCATAGCCCAGTAAAAACGCCGCTGGTTCTCCTTCTGACGATGACTTTGTATACCGAGGTACATGGTACGGATGTACCTGCAGAGAGAGACAGAGGCGAGTGGTGAAAACACATTCTGGCATGTATGATGTACAATCTTGTTTACAATGAAGATGGGATGCTGACAGCTGTGTAGAGCTGTACAACAGCAGTTTTGGAATGTGTACAGGGCGATTAATGCATGGGCAATGGGTGAAAACAATCCTGACAGGTTGTCCTTGAAAGTCTCAGCTCTTCACAAAGTGTGGTTAAGGGTCCACACTTTGTACAGCACAAGATCATATGGAGGATATTACCGGGAGCTCAGCAAAGAGTTTGTTTGCAGATGCATTCTCTTTATTTGTGTTCTACACGCATCCCAACCTTTTGAGGTTGTACATATTTATTATGGATAATAAATAAATACTGTCTGACATTAACATTACAACTTTTCTACCAGAGAAATAAATAAAATCCCCATGTAGCACACCTGTACGTGGTTGAGGTTGGAAAACACTAGGGGGCATAAGTCACTTTAAAAACAGTAAAAACACATCAGTGCAATTTGAGTTGTTCATTTTCAGGTTCTGGATGCTGTAGGGATTGGGGAAGGAAAGCGGAGATGGAATAAATCAACTGTTTATTGGTTTACTGCAGATAAATATTATTGAGAATGGGAAAAGCAAAAATGCAAGACAAAAAAACAAAACAGAAGTGTCAATCTTTTACTATAGGAGTCTCAAAAAGCGCAGTCACAGTCCAGACACCAAGGTACTGTGCATATGCACATGCGTATCTTAGTGGTTTTACTTCTCATATTTTGACTGCTGTGTAAACCAGCACTGTGTAAAACAGCATGATTAAAAACATTTTACAATCCTGGTTTGGTCTCTGGAGCTATGCTTATTGAACAGGAACACATGGTAAGCAAGAAATGTGATTATCAGTCTCTTAAGTGCACTGCATGACCCAGACGCTGGACTGGTGATTTTCATGACTGATGGGGTTTCATAATAGAGACTGGTGAAGCCGGCAAGATAGGTAATGCAGCTGAGAGGTGGCGGCTAATTGAATCACACTCCTGTTGGAATCAAAGCTGTGGCATTCCTTTTTTTTTTTTCCCTCTTTTTCTTTTCTAAATGGCACCAGAAGTCATCATGCGCTGTTCAGCAAAAATGTAATATGCTTAGGGCTATACGCTATTGCTAATTAAGATCAGAATCTTCTTTGGGTGTGGTGTTGGAGCCGCCAATTACACAGAAAAAGACAACAGCAATCAGGAAATCTTAGGGCAGAAATGCCACAGAAATTTAAAATATTCATAGAAGAACTGCGACACAGCATACAGCAATAAAAAAAGATGGGAGACATCATTCTGGCAGACATCAATGTGTACATGTCTTAAATTACTCAAAAGTTTTAACTTAGAGAATACTATTGAAACCAGTGTGACAATTCTAGTGGTTTACACTTAATAGTGACTTCAGCCATTGCATATTGGGAAGTGGCCTCAGGGCCTATCTGACTGAGTGGCCAGATAAATCCAGTACTTGATGTGAAAGCAGTCAACCGAGGACAGCAAGGACAGAAATAGACTAGAAATAGAGTAGCAGAATAGCTCAACCCAAAACAAAGTGAGAGGCCATGGATCTAAATTCATTTCATACAACTGAGGCGCAAATTCTCTGCAGCATGGCAAACAAAACCGGAAAATGCTTATGAGAGGTTTTCAACATAATTAGGTTCTGCCTTAGCTACTGCACAGGAGATTACTGTTTAATTTGAAATGAGGCTGAGAACAGTGTACAGTAATGAAAGCTTGTCTCGAGTCTGATTGCTTTGGTTATGGTTTTGTCCGAGATTTAAACATTAACCAGCTACTATGTGCACCATGCAACTCTCAACAACTCACTTGAACTTCAGTCAAATTCAATACTAAAAACATACAATGGTATGGAATTCCAGTGACAGGCTATGTGATCACAGAATAACATGATCTCAACACATGCTTCAGTTCACTCTTTAATCTCAACCAGGAGAACGTGTTTAGATACTGATATTGATTTGACATGTCCTGTCCTTGAGAAAAGTGTTTCCCTATCTCTGCAGTGCTGTTTGATGAGATATTAAAAAACCTTTATATTTCTGATTTAATGAGTAATTAGATGGAATGTCATTCATTCATTCGGTCATTCATTTTCTCAACCCGCTTCATCTGCTTGCGCGAGTCGCGGGCAGCTGGAGCCTATCCCAGCTTGTCTTAGGGCGTGAGGCGGGGAAACTCCGGGCGCAACGCCAGTGCACCACAGAGCTACATGCAGACACACAAACACGCACCCACACACTCATTTCTATGGTCAATTTGGGACCGGCAAATTAACCTGAAGTGCATGTTTTTTGAGGTGGGAAGAAGCCGGAGAACCCGGAGACAACCCACGCAGACACAGGGAAACTCCGCACAGAGCAGGATTCGAACCCAGAGCCACCTTGCTGCGCGGCAACAACGCTACCAACTGCGCCACCCTGCCTCCCATGGAATGTCATATAAAAGCACAAATAGGAACCTAAATTGGATCTGTATGTTGTGTTTCTTCCCACAACAAAACTCCGTGTGCTTAAAAAGTTGGCAAACCCCTATGACCCAGTCTGTCATTCAGAATCTCAATTAAACAACTTCAAAGGAGTTTCTTTAAATGTGAGAAAGAAACTGAAGAAATAAAATAACAGAACAAACACATCCACTCAGAAACTACAGTGTTGGCAATGGAAGTTGGTACTTCTCAACAGGCCTCAGAGAAAGAAAGCAAATAAAACGTGGATGAAATATCCGTGCATCAGTTGAAGCAAAATATACCCATAGTGTACAGTAAATGTGCATTCTTTGCTTTGATAGAAGCTACACAATATACCTCCTGTATTCTGTCTCTGGTGCTGTTATAGCATCTGCTACCCACTCAGCAAAGCCTACTAATTCATGAGTAATCAAAATAGATAAAAGTCTGGCTGAGAAAGGAAATTCAGGAGCGAAGGGAGGGTGATCTTTCTTAGGACAGCAGTCAGGGGAAACCAGAGAGGGGTTCAAAATGGACAGGAGTTTTTTGGGATCAATAGCTCTGGGCTGGAAGAGACACCATTATATCCAGAGGTAAAGGCTGACATTCCATGACATTTTGTGTTGTACTTGTAAATGTCAGATGGAACAAGTCAACCCCTCTCCCTCACTAATGGCATACCATGGAGCCTTACGCAGGCCCTTTGTCTCTGTCCTCCCGATTTCCACTAGAGTGCGTGTTGGACTGATTCGTTTGACTGATCTGTAGGGCCCCAGTTAGAAACAGCCCCCCTCCCCAAAAAAATCAAGGTTCTATTAACAGTATAGAAAATCTGCATGGCTGTATTAGTGAAAATTGTGATGGCAACAAGCTACACTGCTAATACACATTTATTTTATGTATTTGTTCATGAAAGACAATTGACAAATCTGACCTGATCATTGTTTTCAATATGATCAATATAATCCACAGTCCTGAACAGATTTAAATCAAAACAACTAAAGGGAATTCATAGTTGCACTTAATTAAAATTCATGGGATCAATTAAATTATTAGTTTACAATGTGTGTGTTATGTCCATTTATTTATATAACTTCATCAGATTTCATCACTTCATTATTCCCAAAACTATTTTACCCTATGGAACCATTTTAGAGACCTTGGACCTGAATACCTTTATCATGAAACCTTAAGATGATCTCTGCGTTATATCCCACAATATGACCTCCAGGACATCTGCGCTGTTGTCTGCTGCATATAAATTAATATGTTAATATACAATTTAATTTTTTAAATTTACCACACTGATCTCTTTTCTTGGTCAAGTGGTGAAACGCCGTTTGTGCTTTTAATTTTTCTACAACAGTATGTTTTTCTTTGATCTTATTTAATACAACTCAGATCATTTCTTCATTCTCACTCTTCATTTTGATTCACAGGCAACAGACTTTTGGGTGCAACCAATAAAGACCAGCAAAAATGTACATATTTAATCAGAACCCTACCCTAAACCAGACGAATTTTCTTAGGATGTGCCTGAAAAATTATGTCCAAGAGAAGCTGCAGTTGCACCTGTACGGCATGAGGGACCACCTATTGAAGTACATCAAAGTTCAGCTCTGACATTGGAGCAGGAAGAGCTAAATGCATCCTCTTTGTTAGCTCATATTCCCTTGACTTCAGGTTGAAGAAAAAACTTGTACACTTGAACACTTCGGGATTCACTGCTGTCAGAAAAATCTGAACTCACTTCATCACGTCTCCAACAAACACCCAGTACATTCCTTCACAACAGTCTCACATACATCCCACGATTGTGATGCACACTGTCCACACTCCCACTCTGCCTTTATCTGAAGTAGTAACACAAAATCACACACAAATACACACTTGCACGCACGCACGCAAACACACACACACACACACACACACACACACACACACACACACACACACACACACACATCACCAAAGTAGGTAATGGGGGATTTCCTTTCTATTCCAGTTACACTGTCAGGTGGATCTTTCTACGTCTTCCCTTTGCTACCCGACCTCCCTCCAAATTGGCTTGATCCCTGATTCTCTCGCCTCTCCTTCCGCCTTAGCTCAACAGCTTCTCTACAGAGTTGCTCATGAATTATTTGTGGAAAGATCATAGCTATCGCTCATGGCTCGTTAAGCAGCGTACGCATTGCCTAACATCTTGACGCCATGCCGGGTCTCCTTCCAAGCTCAGTCATCTGCCATAGCTGTCAAGACAGAGCAAACCATTAACTCCCCCACAAGATTTTCCTACATTTGACATTGACTAACCCGAGGAGATGTCTGTGTTAAAGACCAGACGCCGATATGAATCTGTAATTACAGGGTTTGTGTGAGTAGACCTTTTGAGATCTGAGCATAAGCTGCACTGACTGACAGGTGGAATGACCAACACACCCACCCACACACCATCCTGTTCCTTCTTCCAACAGTCATTGACCAATGAGTCATCCAACACCCTCACACTAATCCCTAAAGTGCATGGTTAGAAGAAAACACATGCACACCTTGCCAAGTTTGACAGCATCTGTCTCTGAAGTCATGCTCGTGAGAGGGCGCAGCAGCTCAGACTGCATACAAGTCTTGTCATAAGCTGATGCGTACGAGTACAAGTACTATTATAGCAGAATGAAGCACAGCATATGCATCATCTGATGACAGGTGGAATCTAACAGGACATTTAGAATGAGGGACACGTACCATTCAGAGGGCCTGGAGGTTTGGGAATTAGATTGTATGAGTGTATGTCTATGCATGTGTGTGAGGTGGAGGTACTGTTATTGACAATGAGTCACATCCAGAGTCACTCAGAAGGACCACATGACTCAGTGATTTTTTACCTATTTTAACATCACCCTGGGCTCTTTTCCGATATTGTGTCAATGATTAATGGAAAGCCTACTAACATTATCTACGATGAAAATAAGTATTGGTTGTAGCACTGCTACGTCATTGTAGTGAAGGTCTGGTCAGACTTACAGTTCTTTTGATCCTAAGCTGATGTCCTTGTTAAATTCTTCTATTTGATAATTTCTAATGAGTTTGGTAGTCGATCTCTTTCCCTACACCATCTATCCGCCAGTGTGTTAACTTCATGCAGCAAATCTTTGTACTATTTAAACTTCTGTCAAGCTCTTTTTACTTTTCATTATGACTCCACTTTTTAAATAGTGTAGCTCCATTCATTATTGTGAATCCACCTGTCAGAATGATTTTTCCATAATCCTGGACTTTCTGGTGACATCCTGGTGATGTGCATGAAGCGACTTAAACCTTTCAGTCATTCTGTTTAGTTCTCCTTTAAGTCTAAAGGACCAGAAACAGCCATTATACTCAGAGCAGAAAACACAGACCATAATGTCCTCTTTCATGCTACTACTCAGACTATCTATGACTACGATGAACATTCCTGTTATTTTTTTATGAAAGTGAAAGAACAGGTGCATGTCTTCTGGAGCTAGCTTACTGAAATGATGACACATAACTCTCTGGGAAAGATTTTCAAAGTCATCTTTACATTCAGCCACACTGAGGTCAACAATGCTGGTCAGCCACAGAAAAACTGGCAGGAATGCAGTCTGTAGTTCAAGGACACTTCAGAGGGCCGTCTCACAAACCTTCCCATCCATTTGCCCTTCACAGTGAATGAATGCATCGCAGCTCCAGCGGGAGCTGCGATCATGATATCAACCTGAATGTATTTCATCATTCACCATTTTTTACTCTGCAGAAACTGTTACAGCACACATTTCTTCAACTTGGAATCATAGTATCTAACTAGGTAATAGGAAGTGGAAATATCACCTCAGTGTATTATGTCAAAAGTTTTTTTACTACCCAGAAACACTTTGAGGCTCAATGTGGCTCAGTGTGCTTCCACTTTAATGGTGTACCACTGATCCCACATTAGCTATGTCTTTATCCTCCATATGGCGTTGAACAGCCCTGGATGAAAGGCTGGTGATTTGAGCTCAGAGTCCCATCGACAAGTCAGATAGATCCACGCACAAACACACAACGGTCTGTGACCAAGGCCTCTGGGCAATTCCTACACAGAGCTGCTGAACGTTGAATACAAACTAGGATGACATAATATGAGCTTAAAGGGACCGGGATGCTGAAATGAGCAATGTGTTAACTCTGCTCTCCTCCTCAGATCTTGAGGCGTGTAATGGTTAACCACCTCTGACTCCTTGACTAAATATTATCACTGCTGATTTTATCACTTAGCTCCTATGCTATACATCATGTCATGTGACAAATTCAAAGGTGCAGGGTTTTTTTCCCAGAAGTTATGAACACCGATAGGAATCATCAGTTAATTCACTGTATATTCATGGTAATTGGAAATATTAAGAGACATTTGAGACATTTTCCATGAGGAGAAGCACGGGTGTGAGCAATCCATTTCTTCAGGCTGAATTCCATCCAGCTTCTTGGACTTATGGTAAATGACTGCAAACCTCCCGTACCTCTGAACATACTAATTTTAAAAGTAATTCAACAGATCATTTACAACATGATGTTCCTGGACTATTTGTGTCATACACTTTGTAATGCTTTAAATATAGGAATAAAACTCAATCAGTGTATTTATTTTTGTTATTTGACTACAAGGACAGGAGCAATGACAAGCATCCCAAAATAAAAAGCTTACACTTCTGAATAAAAGTTGAATTTTTTAAAATTCAGTTTTCCTTCTAGCAAACTCCAGACAGGTAATCTGGAGTAAATTTCAACATTTAATGTGGTAAGGTAACACTTGTAAATGGGCAACAATTTCATTTCAGCACCAACCTGTCCTTACCATCGGACATGTTACAGGTATATGTTCTGACTGCAGGGAACATGAGGTTATTCCTATACCGCTTGTTACGCTTATGGTGGATTGCTGGTGCCTAACCCAGCTGACTTGCGGGTGAGAGGCGGGGGACACTCCAAGCAAAACGCCGGGGCACTGTGGAGCCACGTGAAAGACAAACAACCACTCACGCACACCTATGGGCAATTTGGTACGATCAATTCACCTAAGTTGCATGTTTTTGGAGGTAGGAGGAAGCCGGAGAACATGCAAACTCCGCACAGAGCGGGACTTAAACCCGGAACTGTTTTGCTATGCGGTGACAGCTCTACCCAGTGTGCCACTGTGCCGCCACAATATAATATTAGGATAGAGTAATTATTATGGGTATTGAAATCAGTCTCCTTCAGAGAATGCATAGGTTAGCATTAACACTTGACTTGGGAGGAACTAACTTGTTTGAAAACACCAAACCAGCACCTCTGAAGTTATATAGTCATATAGAAGGCATTTGATCACACATGCAGCCCACCTATATACCACAAAGAGTGACTTTCAACTTCTTACCGAGTAATTTCTGCTTGATGACAAGATACGTGACATTCTGTTTGTGAACCAGGAAATGGTATCACAGGTATGCTAACCTAAGATAATTGTACCAAAAGTTCAAATATTACATCTGAACCCCTGTCAAAAAGAGAAGTATATTTCCTAAAACTGTTTCAGTTTCTATTTACTTAATTACTGAAACATTGAAAGAAAGTGTTTCTGCTTCCCACAGCCAAAAAGCATCTTCCTCCCTTCGTCTGTCTGTCCTCAGAGCATAAACACTGACCCCTTGCATGTAGCAGCGTTCTTATCCTCTATGCTCTGTTTTCCTCTCTGTACAGACGGCCATTTGTCACCATTAGCAACAGTCCTCAGATACCTCAACTCATTGCACTCTGATCATGTGACACTGTGCCACCACTAAGAAAGTGAAAACCAGTGTGGATATGGATAAAGGAGGAAATGATGATAATAAATGAAAGAGGTGAAGAAGGAATGGTAAAGAAGATAGAAAGATGTGATCAAGGTCTCTGTGCCTTAAAGTGGATAGCAGCCAGAGATTCAGCCTGATAATTCAGGCCATTCTTCAATAATGAACTATACAGATAAGACGGTGTAGATTCCATATCAGTGCTAAAGAGACGGGACGTTTCTTTGTCTTTCAGATACACACCACTATTGATCACCTCAGCTGGGCATGAGACGCTATCAAGAGCAATGGGTATATCCAGTATACACATGGGTATTCAAATGAAGGTCAGGCTTAATTTAACAATTGGTTTTATTCAAGAGTTAAAATTGAAACTACATTATGCAGCTCAGATCAACAAAATCAGAAAATAGCCAACACTGTTTCAAAATTATGTCTTTGACTGAGGATCAATCTGAACCCAAAGACCACAGCAGATAAAACACAAAACATGTGAAAGCATCTTTATATTTGCTCTTTTCTTGGAATTTGAATGTTTTAACAGATATGTACATACAAAACGTGAACATCATAAGAAATAAATTAAGAATATATACAAAACATTTAGGGTGGACCAGTGGGTGTGGGCTGACACACAACGCCACACCTGGATGGAACTGATCCCCATTTGCATTATGATTGAACAACGACTTAAAAACAGATTAAATACTTATCAAAGTAGCTTGAAATTAGCAGATTAATTGTTTCAATACCGGAACCCTGTAATACACCAATAAAAGATCATATTAAATAAACAGTTTAAGTTCATATTTATCTTTTTGTGCTTATTTTTCTTTTCTTATCTGTGGTGAGCTGGCTAGTCTTCCGGGATGTACCCCGGCCCTCACCTGTAGCCTACTAGGATAGGCTCCGGCAACACCCATATTCCGTACTTGGGATAAGTAGCCGAAGATCAGCCAATTACAATCATCTCATCTTCAAGAAGGGGAATGAATGTTTTTTATCTGTTGTGTTTTAAAGGTTAAAGTGCAGAGGTGATATTTCCAGATGACCTCAAACGTGTCATATTACAGCTGGTTTCAGTTTCTATATTAAATGTTGTGTTGATGTTATCCTCAGGGTGCACACTTACTGCATATGACATCCTCCACCATTGGTATGAATATGTCTGATCCTTAGAGTCAAGATAGACAGTAACAGCAATCTGTTACTTCTGTCTCTCTGCTACCTTAAATGCTTTAGGAAGGAACACCCTGCCAGCTTTGAGTGAAATCCCTCTCCTTCTCTGTCTATCACTCTTGTCTCCTCACCCTTTCTGTTCTGTGCTGCTGCCCTTCAAGCAGAGGAAGAGCCAGATTATGTACGGATTAAGAAGAAAAGGCTTGACCCACTTGCTTTTCAAATAGTGCCAAACCAAAAAGGGTCGTGTGGAGGCTGGCTTCTATTCAGTGTCAGCAATTCTGTTGTACTGTGCAAGACTCCTGAAACTCACGCTTATTGCTTTAAGACTATAATTAGCAAGACTGGCTTATGGTATTAAAACACTTCCATGACTTACCGACTGATTGAAAGTTTTCTGTGTAAATCTCCTTTGTGCCTCAGAGTTTTTGTCCTTGTTCTCACATAACCAAAAATACACACTCATCTCATCACAATTTTTTTTCTGTTCGCTTTGTCTTTCTCAAGGTTTGATGGGCCGGCTTGCGGGTAAGGTGGCATTTTGCATTTTTCAAGCCCCAAAGATAAAATGAGAACGGAAGCAAGAGCCAAGTCAGCAAACAAGGAGGAAAAGAGGAAAGGGTGGCAGGGATGATGGAGAGGAGGGGCAATGGAGATAACCGCCAAGAAAGTGAAAGAGAGCGGATGAGAGGAGGGGAAAATAGAGGGAAGTGACAGTGTGATGTAGTGACAGGGGAAGTGGAAGGAGACGAGAGGCAGCAAAAGTGGCACGACAAAGACAAGAGGAAAACCTACAAGAGGTAGGAAAGGACCTGGGAGTGAAACGAGAGTGAGAGGAGGGGAGTGAGAGAGAATGAGACCCGGAGGTAAACTAATCATCGAGCACGCAATGCAATTTTCTGGCTCTGTGCCTCCACTCCCATACTCTTCCCTCCCTTACTCTTGTTCCCTTCCTCCTACCATGCCCCCCCCCCCCCTTCTCGGGGGCTCTTTTACTATTCCGCTCACACATGCCGTCGTTTGCTCCTCTATCTATCAGGCTGTACCATTTCAGCTTTCTCTCTTCTATTTAGTGCTGCCCGCCGAATCCCTTCTGGCTCCCAAAAATGGATTGAGCCACTCCAGCCATCAGCTCTTCAGAAAAATATGCTGTGGATGAAGGGATTTTTTTCTTTCTTTATTTTATTATATAGATGATTCCACGTACTTAAATGATCATTTATGGCTGGAAAATATTTCCTCAGGTGTTCTTGTACCCCATTGTCATGCTGTGGTTTGTGTGTGATGAGATGAATGATGACAAAATATGACTGCATTCAACACCAGCAAAGGAAAAAGATATAAAACAGAAAAAGTATGTTTGCATCTGCATAGACAGCATCTCTGCCCTCAGGTGAAGGCATTAAGGAGCGCTTGATATCACTGCGGTAACGGTTTGGAAATGTGTTCTGTCTCTCTCCTGAGAACGTCGGCAGCGTCTGCCTGCCTCTCTGTTTTGCAGTGTCTTGATGATGATGATAGATGTTCGCTCTAGACATGCAAATAAAGGAGGCAGCTCCCTGGAACTGCACACACACACACACACACAGACACACCAGCACGTGTGTATGTTTGACTATGATCAAGTCAGCCGTTGACGTATTAATCTTTCTGTTTAAGGGATAGACCCCCGGGAAAATGTGGTGAGCTCCCACAGCAGTCTGCAAACTGCCCTATTTTCACCAGGCAACTGGGAAGGAAGATTAGTCACATAATACGCTAATTTGAAAGATACAAGCCCTTCTCTTAGTAGAAGGGTTGAATCTGTGAGAGGAAAGCAAGCCAGTTCTTCATTGACATGCAATATGTGTCACCTCACAAGTGTCACACAAGTGACACTGCTGTTACTATTGATGCACAAATACATACAAAAACACACACACACGCAGACACACACACACACACACACACACACACACACACACATACAGTATGTCTACAGTTTGAATACAGTACACACACACATCAGGTGCATCACTGTGGGAAAACCATGAGCTCCACGCTAACCTGAGCTGATCTAATGACACTGAGCACATATGTCAGCCCAGATCTCACTGCTGACAGGAACCTGTTGTGACAAATCAAAATTTTATCCTGACAGGCACATGGAAGAAAACAGGCGGACAGACGCAGAGAAAGCGCATGAAGTGGCCAGTCTAACAGCTAATCCAAAGACAGTCTGTGCTCTGTAGGGGTACTTTAAGGTCACAGACAGGCGCCGCATCAGGTGCTGCACAGCAAACACAGATGAGGTTACTGACTAGGAGAGAAAATTAAGAATCATCACAACAGACACACACAAAACTGATGTGAAAGGGAATATCTATCCTGCCAATCCCAGCATTTTTAGCCCCACACAGCTTCCCTCTATCACCCAAACACAGGCTAACACAATGCAGTGGAAATCCTCTGAGACGGCTGCCTGGATTTATGGTGTCAGCCTTTTCAGCTCTTAAAAACACAAACACCTAAACATACCAGCAGCAGACACAACATGCACGTAAGGATTCAGCTAGAGCTCCTGCTTTACCTTCCTCGGTTAGAGGAGGTAAAGCAGGAAAGATGGAGAAAAAGTGGGGGATGGGGTCAGCTTGATTTGAGGATCTCAGGACTCCTTCCTTTGCTCCATGAATCTATGAGGGAAGATCAGCTTTGTGCCTAACACCTGATCCTGGCTTTTACACGCTTCTAAGCAAACTTAATCGGCACCAGGAAGATCATGATTTGAGTGGACATATACCTCCTGATACCTGTCATATCAATAGAAAGCATATGTGCATGATAACAACTATATCTCCCCGTCTGCGCCTCAGGGTGAAGAGGAAAGGACTGTGAAGTGCGATAACATGCATTCTGTGTGCTGAAAAAGGAAACAGCCACAACAGTGTAGGATTTGTGTTGTACTGACAACAGAACGGATGGGATGAGTGCATTTTATAGAATGGTCAATAAATCGTAGAGCGAGCCTTGGTGATATCAACAAATGCACTGTTTGACAAGTTTAAATCTTTTACATTTGTATATTTAACATGCTGGACTGTGACCTGTCACTGAATATGAAACTTGGGTTTTTGGGAAGGACCTAAACATCTGACACACTGTCAGTCATTTCAAGTCCTTCGTTGGTAGATTAACTGGTCTGAAACTCTTAATCTGCTCTTTCGACACATGTAGACATGTACAAATTAAACTACTGTAATTGTAATATATATGACATGTTGATTAGTGATCCACAGATGTGGCCAGGCTATTTGCTGTGGTTTCATGATATAATTTTGGGAAACTTTTTCATGTTTAACCACCTAAAATGGTTATTGATCAATCATGACTGAAGACTTGGAGGTCCAATTAGAATCTCAAGGTATGACAAAAATAACAAAGATGTCCATTATAATCCGAGAGCACTTAAAGCTGGTGGTTGGATTGGGGCTAGGAGGAAAGCAGTGTGGTTGTCAGAGAGATTAAATGAGGGTTGTGTGTTGTGTGTCTGCCGGTAAATGCAGGCTAAGTATGTGAATGGGAAAAAGATGAAAGTAATGAGTGGAAAAGACACTAAGATGAAACTCATGCCTTCTTTTCCAAATTTTTATGAATATTTCTAAAGCATCACACCCTATTTCCTACGTTGCGCTGGTATTCATACTATGATCTCATAAATCTGACACCTTCATTCCCAATTTAGAACCTCACCGTAGTTGCTTTCCTTTGTTCTCTCTTTACTATTTAATTGAATGGTAATACAATAACACAAATAGTATAATGTAGTATTTTTACAGAAAATTGAAAGTACTTCAAATTGAAATGAAATTGAGTAACAGAAAGGGGAGAGAGAGAGAGAGGGAGAGAGAAAGAGAGAGAGATTTGATATGATTTTTGTTTTAGAGTAGCACGTTTATTCATAAAACTCAAATTACAAAATTATCACGTTGTCACAAAATCCACAAGAGATTCACGTAAAGAGGATTTTCAATAGTACTGTGCATTTCCTGAACAAAGAAATATCTAACCTTTTAACATTTTTTTAAAAACAGACAAAATTAAAAAAAGCAATTATCCGTTCTCCACAGTCATCTCTTCTACAATCATGTCTTTTAGGTTTTTCTTTTTTTCAATCTATAAAACTCTGTCTGTAAAAACCGGTTCCCCAGTTATTGTTTTGCTTTTCATATAAAAGCTGATGCTATCCAGAAACATGTTGAGGTCAGGAAAGAAATTTTCTACTTTTGCCCTCAAACCTTTTGTGTCTTGCAGGAATTTTTTTATCTTTTGCGAATCATATTTTTCTGTTACGGCCTCTTTCAGACTGTTGTCATTTTCGTTCTCAAAGATAGAGAGAGAGAGATGCTGACTTCTGGGATTTGATAAGTGATGGTAACTGGATGCTAAAATGTTGCAGTCTGGAAAGTCTCCTGATGAACGGTAGGGTAGAGGAGGCAGGAGGGGAAGGAAGACGTGAGGAAACCTAGCTGTTTAATATATGGGCACAGCTCCAAGAAGTCCATTTCATTCACAAAACCCTCAAGCAAGTCCGACCTTAGGCTGAGAGATCGGTTCCTGCTCAGCCCAGTGGGAAGAGGACAGGAAGCTACTCTCATCTCTGCTTCTCCTTGCTCACATTTATCAGTGTCTCTCCTTCCTTCATCATCAAGCTTTCCCCTGCCTTTCATTTCAACCATCAATCCTAAAATGATTATTTTTTATGCATGGAACATATGATATACTGAAAGACTGGCCATCAGCCTGACTGCTGTCATCACCTGAATCACGTTACTGTAGTCAGTGTGCCAATATTGTATCTTGCTAATGTTACAGCAGACCTCTGAAAAAAAATGGAAAATACACTTAAATATTTCATAAAAAGTCTTCCATCCGTCATTTAGCAGATCGACTCACACTGACCCTGGATTATCTGAGTCACAAGAGCTGCTTCAACCTGTCTGCTCATCATTTTGACAAATTAGTGCTTGTAAAAGATGTTTCAAACTACTATTCTCCAATAAAACTTCCTCAGCCCTATAGCATCATAGAACCATAAACATAGAAGATGTTTAAACTCACCAAATCATTTGAAAAACTAAATAAGCAACAGTACAATGATTGGAAATGTATCCAGAAAGAAAGTAAAATAACTTAGCAAAAACAGCAGGAATTACAAGATATCTCTCCCAAGATTTACACATACAAATAATCACGGACGTATATGTTTAAGCACATTTTCAGGCATGCTCAAAACTGGGCAAATCTTTTCTGAAAAGCATGCCCTCTCACTTATATTTTGTGATTCTAAAGCAGCTCGGAGCATGACTTTAGGAGTGAGATGGGAGAGAGGGAGAGAGGAACACGAGGAGAAGGAGGAGAAGGGGGAGAGAAAGTAGGACGGAGATGTGTGGGCTTGGCTATGCAAGGACAGTGGCTCTAATCAGGACTGAGCAGCTGCTATTACTCCAGCACTCTCTCAGGGAGGGCAGGAAAACCTTGCTCATGCTTTAATATCAAGAAGGGTATCTAAATCACACAAGCTCCTGTAAGGAGCAGCATTTAGGGACTAAACAGGGTTTCTTCTTGTCTTAGGACACTGAGAGAGACCCAGTTTATTTGGTACGATGGATCTGCAGATCAAGAATAATGAGAGAGGAAGTGATGAAAAGTCTTCAAGGAAGTAGGAACTTCATTCATTTGGACATTGTCTGATTGATGCAGGCAAAGTCTTCACAGTAGACTTATCAAGCTATGGATTTTTTTAAAAGCCAACAATTCATAGTTTGCATTTAAAATGAATGTGTGGGCTTTTTTTAATCTATTCAAAACTGCCACAACAAAACTACAAAAACACTCAAAGTAAACTAAACACTAGAGTAGTTTTGCACTGCAGCACAAGAACGATGCAGTGGTTCCATCCATCCATACATACATACATACATCATCCATCCATCTAATCCATCCATCCTTTCCAAATGAATTGAAATCAATTAAAAGGCTGACAGGAAGAATATTTGAAATGAATTCATGAATTTTATCAGCTTGCTCTGTGTTTGTTAGAGTTGTCCTTCCAGCTGACAGTGAACAGACACTGGTCGTACAGAGAAGTCTGCTTCTAGCTTCCTCAGTATGAAATCAATGTTTCCAGTGAATCAAAAGTTACAACACATCTCCTAGTATTCCAATCTTGACAGGCAAAAGCAGGCTGCAGATAGAAGTTATTATGAGAGGTAGGTCTGTAAACATTCAGTTAGTTGTCAAGCTACTTAATTTTATTTCTCACAGTTAATGTAAGAAATGATAAAATGAAATTTTGTTCAACAATAAACAATAAATTCTCTTTCATTTAAACCTTTTTCTTCTACATCAGCTTCTGTTCAGCAACACCAATTGTTTTTATGCAAGTCACCAAAGCTCCAATCCCTGTGGCAGACCCTGTAGGAACGACGCACGAAAACACCTCACACTGAAATATTAAACAGCAAATGGGAAGCGACAGTCTCAGCACAACTCAGCACTTTGAGGGGAAAAACAAGCTGTCAATATCAACGCCTCCGAGCGTATGAAACATGAAATAAATGGAGAGACGATAGAGAGAAACAGAAAGACGCAGACGCCAAACTTTGACATCTTTATCTTCTTCACTGTGCGCTAAGGAAACTCCGTTTGTAACTCAAATGGACAATGTGTTGGGAATAGCGTTCACCCAGGAGGCCATGTGAGGTAAACTCTGAAACCATTACATTATTAACATAATAATGTAATGTGTTCTGAAATTGTCTTCTGCCAAGAGACGAGTATGTTGCACAACCACAGGACAAGAGTTATTTCTGTCCTCAAATGTGATCCACAGAGAATAGTGCGCCGTCATCCGCTATCACAACACAGCCATCTGTGGTGTCCCAGACAGTTGCATGTGTCAGACATTATGTCAGATTTATAGGCTTTAATTTATTCACAAGGATTTGTTGTCAAAAAGGATCAAAAGACAATTTAGTGAAATAAAAAGTCTTATGTATTATAAATTTACAACTACAGTGCGCCCTCACGCATCAACTCTCGCCACTCCACCTCATCGAGGATTTTTGGTCGGCAGTCACGTGATACCGTACTCGCATTCTATTTGCTGAGGGCACCCGGAAATGCGCTCTGTTCCGTCATGTCTTGGACTTTCGTGAGACACAAAAGTGCTTTAAACAGTCAATAAGAGTGTGGGAAAAGGTAATACAGATAGAATGTGGGGAGGGTTCATAAACGTTAAAATACCGTAAATAATGAGATAAATAGATTGCGATCTCAATCCCGGATTCCTTAATCGCATTCCTGGAACGCATTAACCGCAAAGAACGAGGGCAAACTGTATAAAGGTTTTTGAAGTCGGTTGATTTGGTGGTAAGTGCCTGATGTGGACAGACAAACAACTGAAATGGGTTTTACTTTGATGGGCTCATGTCATTTTACCCATAAGGTTGCACAATTAGCTTTTAGTCATCAGTGTCTTTCATGCTGACTCATCCTCCAGCTGCTTGGCTGGCTGGACCAATTACTCATGTATTCATACAGGCTGGTCATTAGTTAAACCAACAATACCAGTTGAGTAGCACATTGGGGAAAGAGCTGGCTATGAGACAAGTGCCTAGGAGACACGCTTAGAAATGTCACTTTACTTTACTTTGTACGTAGAGATGGTTGATGGTTGTATTTTTAACCATCAATAGTTGAAACATTAAGTAATGAAACCAAAATCAATTTACTTTTACTGAATTCCCCCAATCGGCTCACTAATTTGAGTTAAAAAAAAACAACTGTATCCCACTGTAAGTGAGACAAACTACAAATAGTGTATCTGTAATTGTGTTCACTTGTTCAGAAATGATGCTGTATATTTGTAGCCTGGTTCTTGTTCACGTTGGACGTTTCTGTTCTGCAGTTGACAAGTAGCTCATTGACTGGATGGCTGATTGTCATCCTGTCTCATCAGTGAATCATCAGGAGCCACATGGGCAAATCAAAGTGTGGTGGCTGACAGCAATTTAAACACCACATCTACTCTTCTCATTTGTGTATTCATGCCGTATTAGACTGTAATTCACTCTATGTCATGAATAAGGTCAATGGCATTTCTTGTGTTGTAATGATCTAGAACTGCACACGCAGGTTAAATATCTCTAAATTAGTAGCTTGGCCTTTACAATTGTGCTAAAAGCACACATGCACCATCACAAAACACTATAGATGGTAACCTGCTTTTAGACCACAAATAAATCCCTCAAGAGTTTGAGTCGAGACAGACCTTTCTTGGTGATCTCAGCCTGCTTTTTTTTTTTTTTTTTTTTTTTTGCCAGTATCTAAGTGCAGTTAGCTGTCTTAACAAATACCCTGATGAAGCAATCACTGGAGGATAACACTCTTATGTATATTTTTATGTATGTATCTACCTACATACATATGGATTTCAGGCATAAAAAGCCAAACAAAAGAAGTCTTAAAAATGTAAAATACATAATCAGGACAACTTTAAGGATATATCACACCCTTCAACACACTGTAAGTTTCTTCATCAACCCACATTAAAAATAACTGCTGCACAGCTGCTGTTATGGTAACAGTGTTAGTTCATGTGTCATCATCCATTGTTTAACTTAAACATCTGTCAACTTTTAAAAAAGGGAATCCTCTCGAATAATCACAGTTAAACCAACAATAACATTAGAAGAAATACTCAGGTATGTATTTTAATATAAAATGAAAGCAGATTCTGGATTAGATTCTTCTAATTCCTATAATATGCATTGTCTGTATGTCAGTCATTTACCAAAACTTAACATCTGGGAATGCATAATTGGCTAGCGTTTGAGTGTGAGTGTGTGTGTGTGTCTGTGTGTGTGTGTGTGTGCGTGCGTGTGTGCGTGTGTGTCTGTGTTTGCATCCCAATACACACTAGACAAACTAGACAACATCAAAGACATACTGTATATCTCAAGCCTGTGACACACTTCCAACAAATGAAACACGTGAGTGAGAACGGGAGAGAGAGCGAGCGAGAGAGAGAGAGACATATCCTTAGAAAGGCTCAACACGTTATGATTTTTTTGTGCTTTGACAACAGGCCAGGGTATAAGAGCATGGCTGTATATAGAACTCGGCCTGAAAGAAAAGACACACAACAGGACAGCACACAAATTGACACATACGGTAAATTCTAAGGATAACGTACATGCAGCTAAAAGTAGATTTTTAAAGGAAAATTATACATGTAAGTACTTTACAGAATACTTATATGACAGATTCAACATTCAAAAGCTTGCAGCTTCTTTCCTTTTCCTATTTTTACTGCATTCTGCGTTACATCCGTGTCAGAGTGTGAGAAAAGACAGAGCCACTTCAAACATTCTTGTCCCATCGAACAACACATGTCGGTCCTGCCAGCTCTCCCTTTGAAGCCCGTGGATGGAGCATGCTCTGTGGCACCCAGTCAATAAGTCGTTACTGGAGGCTTTAATGGCAGTTGTTCACCTTGTGCTGCTGTGTGCTGACCCAGAGTCAGTCCAGGAACCACCGTCTACTACCCTCTATACAGCTTCATCTCACAGACATCAAAACAACAAATGAAGAAGAAATGTACTGGAAGTTAAGCGTAAAAATCGATTTCAATATTGTCTTCTACATCTTTTTTAAAAACAAGAAATTTCCACTTTTACACCCCTGTTTCTGTCGAGATTAAATAAACACAATATAATATGTAATTACTGAGATTCAGTGGTGTTGGGACTTATATTTCTAACCTCTGGACAGTGCGTGATTGGCTTTACCCCATTTAAATAATGGTCAACAGACTTAACTGGCTGTAGCTTCACATTTACTATACACACATGAAAGTGGAATCTAAATTGAGGGCTGGGAGGAAAGGATTCATTCTCCAGGGTTGTGCATCCATCTGAATAGCAATTCACCAACAACCTTGCATTACTGGATTCACCTTTGGATGCCCTCAAGATTAACTTGGCCATGTCACACCAGAGAAACCCTCTAATCTTTTTTAACCATTTGAATGTATTTTAGTTGTTTTATTTCTATAATTAGTTTAATTAAACAATCCCTGAAGCAGATTATTCCAAGGTTCTAAATATAAAATTATCTTTGAAATGCTTTTGCAAGCCAGATGGAAGCCCCCACAGCCCTGCTAGATTTTCAATCTTCAACATAACTTTTAAGTTACGTGTCGTACCTCAACCTTCGAACTTCGGTCAGTGAGTTTAATCCTTTGGACTTTAGACAGGATGATAAGTCGCCAGTATTGAACATGGACAAATACAAAGACAAGCAGTCAGACCGATCGGTGGTGTTTTTAGTAACTTTCCTCCGAAGTAACATCTCTCATCTCTTTTTGTACTTTTTTTTATTAAATCAAAGTAAATTAAAGAACCACTTTAAGTCTTCTCAGGAAAACTTCCATTGTTGTTGCTTTTATGATGCCTTTTCCGCAGTTATTGTTTACTCTCATTCTACATGTGTTGTCAAATTAAGATGTTTTCATAATTTGTGGTTTTTTACCTATTTGAGTGTGTTTTCTTAAGTTGTAACACATTTATTGGCCATTGTAATAAAGTCATCTGTTTTAAAATAAATCTGTAAGAATTGAAATTAAAAAAAAAACTTCTCCACTTTAAATTGATTTGTGTATTCAGGAACCTGCAGATGTTTTTGTTCCTGTTTGTCCCATGGTCTTCACAGGACAATAATGTTCTGTTCTGGCAGTGAGATCACATTGTTAAGAAATTATATGATATCAAATGATAATTTCATATCTTAATTAAACAAATGTACAGAAAATGTATCACTGAGCTCTTCTGTTAGCTATTCAATCTGTTATCACAGTGATATACCAGTAAAAACTCAGTCAGATCAGTCGACAGTCCCGAGGCCTGAGACTGAGATCAAAACATCTTTGCACAGAGAATGGGCAGACACGTCTCTTTCAAGGTTCCTTGTGACCCACATACAGAACCTGTCTGTGTTTTTACCTTCAGTTTTATATTTTCCAACTAAAAAGACATTGAAATAAGGAAAAAAAAGCTGATTTTGTGATGCAAAATTGCCTTTCTACTCTGCTTTCAATGATGTGTGAAAAAAACTGATGTAACAGCATGCAAATCTTTTCCTCTGCACAAAGGAATACAAACAGTATATTTAATTATGTATTAATAATAACATTAATTTTAAAGTACATCTTGTTTACTATTATTGAAATGTTTTGTGGGTCTAGGAAATCATAAATAGAGTATAAACACACACTTATATTTCAATTTACATCACAATTTCACCTTTGTCCTCCTCCATTCTAATACATTATTGTGAGAATGGAGAAGAACGCCTATCTTTCTTTCACTTACAATAAGCCTTCCGCCCGCAGATGAGTCACTATTAATTAGCTGTTCAAACATTTGTGAATGTGTGCCTTTAGTAAATTCACTTGGAATGAGCAACAATGGCACATATCTTTTTTATCCTCACACACAAATTAGACGTGCTAGTGTGTGTCCTTCCTCCCGTTGGCAGTCAGAGAGGACTGTGTTTGTACAACATGTTTGAAGGCAAGCAATTCAAGTGTATTGTAGCCAAGGAGCAGATGCTTGAGTTCTGTTCATTACCGTTCATTTGTGTCGGTATCCCCTTTATAGGTGCAAGACTTTCTGGAGTTTCAAAACTAACAAATTCATCAAAGGACCGTTGTTGGTGTAGACACGTGTGTCGGCGCCAGCGTGATAATTAACATGCTGTGAGGTACACACTGCTTGTTGATACTTCATTACTTGATTTTCTGATTTTATTAAGTGTGATCTTTAATGTAATTCTCAGCCATCCAGGGACAAATACTTCTTAGTATCCTGTGGCTCATTCACATTTTTTTCCATTCAAAAACCGATGAGTATTGTCTGTTTAAACTACAGTTATGCTGCACAGCTTCAAAGCTTTTCTGAATGCTAAAATAACCACGCTTATATACTCAGAATAACAGTGCTAAATAGATCATGATAAGCACCTACGTATATTTACCAAGTAAATCATTTAGACTGCTCTTTAACTAATTGGTGCTAAAAAGTAGTAACTATAGCAACCCTGTCAAATCAATGTTTGAACAAATGGATTATTTTTGAAGATATTTCGCCCCTCATCCAAGTGACTTCTTGGAACTCAGATGAGACAAGAAGAAGGGTCATCAGTGTGATGCCATCGCATAATCTCTCTGCAATGGCTGCAAACTAACGAGAAGGCTAATGGGAATGTAGTTCATTTTGTAGGCAGCGTAAATTTCACCCGTTAATGAGGCTAGATGTAAAGTTAGACCATCATCACGGTTAGATAACCATAACCTGGATGAATGAGAGCCTTCACAGATATCATCAGTTATTAGAATTCATCCAGAGGAGACATGTCTCACATATTGAAGTCAGTGGCAATCCAGCCACAATTTGTCTAGAAATCATAAAAAACAAATGTAAGCGTCATATAGATGCTTAAAAAACAAATGTTTATGCAAACCATAACTGGGTCGCACAGCCGTCAAATAGACAAAATGCCATGTTCAGCATCAATCTTCAGTCATCTCTCTAGCTGCAGATCCCTCTTTCCCTTCTCCTCTCTCTCTCTCTCCACCAAGCTGTGTGAGAAGCAAACTGTAATTTCCAGGGAGAAGTGGTTCAGTAACGGCACAGCCTCAGGCCTTACACACAGCTCCTTTATGAATCCTCAGGGGAGCTGCCTGTAACCAGAATGATACCTGACGGGTGAAAAAAGAAGAATAGAAGCTGTGTAATGGTGTAAAGTGTAAAATATTCACATGTATCCTCCTGGTTGCAGCGTAATCCTGGAAATTAAACCCAAAGGAGACTGAAAGTCTGGGATGGGTTTCTATAGGTCATTAATACAGCCTGTCATCCTCTGTGCATTGGTCCAAAGGAGGCACATCATTAAGAGACCAACATCTCCAGTTAAACTGTCAAAAAATTACACCACACACAGTGTGGATTATGACTCTTCTTGAATTTATCTTTCTCTGTTTTACTTACCACCCTTTCACAACTCAGTAGATTTGAAAGTGGAATAACTTTTAGTTCCCACATTTAACATGTCGGCGATCAGTCGGTGGTAGGTTTTACCAAAAAGCTATAGATGCCAAACATCTAATTTGTCATTATCTTTGTTTCTATAAATGTGAAAGGTTTGTTAAGATACTGCAAAGCACTCAGTGAACATATACCTCTATTGCTACTGTCACTTTGCTTATATCTGCCACATGTCAGATTAAGAAACACCACCAGTATTTAATGAGTTGTCAATAAAAATATGATTTTCCGGCATAATGCTGAATGTGATTATCATCTACATACAGATTCGTACCATTCACAGATGAATTAAATCCATTTTAATCAGCATTATCTCAGCTACATATTGGTGATGATGTCAAGTCTCTACCCATCTCTGCTGCTGTTCTATGATCAAAAACACGTGGTTCTGGTCATATCCCCACAAAATCTGACTCATATTGTGCATAGTGATGTAGCACTATGAGTCTACCACAGCCTTTTATTTCATGTGGGCAACCTTTATTAATTTACATATTTTCAAAGCGCAATTAAAAATTTATTTAATTAATTCTTGACTAATAAAACACCCCTGAATAAACCTACACAAAATCAGTTTAGTTTCTTATGATTCCTTGTATTCCAAAAAACAAAAAAGGGGAAAACAGACAAACTGAGGTGAACACATAACCTGGATATTGTTCTTCGAATTGTGACACCAAAAATATGCTAGCAGTGAGAATGAATGTGAATTACCTCTTAGGTCTCCCTTAAAAAACAGCAATGCCCATTTGTTGCCCCTCATCACAGGTTCTTCATTTTTGTTTTAATGATCTTCAGCTTCAGAAGCAGGGAGGGGGTAAATCTAAGCAGTAAAACTCATGGCATGCTTTTTTTTTTTCTCGTTTCTACCTTAGCAATCAGCTCACATGCTGCAGTACCTTGAGCAGGTGGAATGCTAAAGGAGTAAACAAAAACACAACACTAATCATTAATCAGCTCACTTACAAATGTATTTTCAAGGTAAAGCCCAGCTGTGTTCTCCTTTAAAAGAACTGCAACATTTTGTTATTTGCTTTTCATCTTTACAAATGAGCATCACTGTTGTGTATTGTTTTACACACACGGTCGAGTTCTTTAAAAGTCCATGACATCAACATCATCATCATCATCATCATCTGGACACAGAATGTTTCCTCCAGCAGAGACAGAGCATCTCTGTGGGAGGCTCTCGTCTCTCATTATCATGTAGAATAAGCAGACTGAGACAAAATATCTTGTGCAAAAAAAAAAAAAAAAAAAACAACCCAAGAATCCACCCACACAGACTGCGATAGGTTGAGTGGACCCCTGTTGGGTGGCACTTTGGAAAGAGCCTAAATGTCCTCGCAATTGGACCTCAGCAGGAGGCGCTTACAAATGGATGCTATGGTAACTAGCTGTGATTCTTCTTTTGAGCTTCTGAATACCCGCATTCGCCCATGTCTGCAGATGAAATGAAACTGGATTGGGATAGTGTGTGTGAGAAAAGTGCTGACAGCCATAGAGCAGTGCAAAACAAACACAGCATTACGGTTCATATTCTCAGGGATTCCACAGCCTCCCACACGCCTGCCCTCTTCTCTTCAGAAGACTGTACACAAACGTTAGAGTGACTGCTCACGTCGCTGTTTGCTCGACGGTTCACACCGATTCCACGCTTTGTGCAGCCCTCATGTCTGAGAGAGAGAAGCAGCAAGATGTGACAGCAGGAGAAGGCACAGGTTCAGGCAAAGGCAGACAACGCGATGAGTCAACAGTGAACACAGCCAAGTGACAACACAGACACCAGTACAATGTGGAAGTCAGAGTTTTATCATGTTGTTAATATGAGATCTATCACACGACACGTTAATCACCACAATAACGTTGGAAGCCAACATCAAACTGAGAGAGGAAACCATGGTGAAGGCGGTTTACACAACAACAGCTGGTTTCAGAGGGTGGGGGGAGACAGAGAGTTGAACATCTTCATCAACAGCAGACAGTATGGGGGTGTGATTTTGGTGCAGACTCTACACAGAACAGGCTTCAGTCAGGACAGCTCAGTTTGCCCATTACGTCGGTGAACCTTAAAACAACAGTCCCATCATAGTTAACCCTTCAAAGATAACCCTTCTAGTTAGACAGTCATGAGTTCTTCATGAAAACCTGCCCCTGGAATGTCGAATCACATTGGTGTCATAATTAGTTTGATCGGACTTAGAATGGAGACTTTGCAAACTAGGTTCATGAGTTGAAACTTCTGGAAACGCCGTCCTACTGTTGTCACGTATAAATGGCCAAACTGTAAATCTACACAAAAGGAAGACAAAACAGCCTCGGTCCATTGTTCGTTATGAGAAACAGCAAGAAACAATGTTGGATTGTCTGAATCTGTTTGTGCTGCAGACGCTGTAGAATTTTAATAAATGTTCCTCCACTGAAGATTTGCAGAACCCAAACTTTGATCTTATTCTGTTATGTTGCTTTGATTTGGACAAGTTACTCCACCAACTACTGCCTTGACATTGCTGATTTGTGTGTATGGGGACTGCTACCTTGACAAACATTTTGAAAAAGTGGAAAAAAAAAAAAAAAACCTAAGACCTCAGCTTAAATCAATCTTAAAAAGCATTATTATTATTACCTCAATGTATTTTCCCTGAGTCCTAATTATTTGAACATTCTGGATCACCAGGAAATATGACTTGGATCATACTTGGGTGGTGATCAGGATCATCATCTAGATCAGGAGTGTCAAACTCATTTTCACCGAGGGACACATCAGTATAATGGCTGTCCAAAAGGCCAGATGTAACTTACAAATGTAAATAAATGTAACTCATTGTAATGTAAAATAAACATAGTTACTCCTAAATGTTTTGATGTGATTGTACTAACTGCATGCTTACAGCCCCCCTTGTGTGCTGTGTTCAGGGGCCCTGTATACTGTCAACTAACCGAGTGACTTTGTAATTTCCACTTGCGGGGATCAATAAAGTATACTTCTTCTTCTTCTTCTTGAGCAATCCTGCTGACAGTAAACAGACAAACCTGTGCCAGCAAAAACATTTCTCCTTGGTGGAGCTAAAAACAGTCCTCTATCTCTTATTTTCTTGAAACCTGCAGACAAAATTCTCTTAGGGGAGATGTCATTTGTTGCTATGGAGACTACATGTCAATTAAGGGACGACTGGGTTTTCTACATTAGATTTTACACCCACACCAAGTTTCACAGTTCCGTCAGTCTCCCACGACCGTGAGGACTAAAGCCATATAAACATCAGCATGTGTAGGTGGAGTTCAGTGATCATGTCAGACAATAATACACAGCAAGAAACAACACATACAACACAGCGTGTGTGTGTGTACATATACAGGGTGCAATTTGTTGGGTGGATAGGGGATCGTCCCCCCCCCTCTGGTTTTACAGTTCTACCTCTGCTGAATTGATCTTATTCTCTGGGGTGTAGAGGCTAAACCAAGCTTTAATTCTACCACACTTACGTGAACACGTGAACGATGCGCTGATGCACTTTCTGGTCATCAAAAGTCCAACATGCCACTTTATGTTTGATTACTTTGTTTTATTTCCATTAAGTTTCTCAGCTAACTCCCCCAATATTTAACATTAACCAGCAAAACAATCAGAGTTCAATGGTCGAAAAACTGTTAATGCTTTGAGACAGATACCTAACCAGGCCAACACTGGTTCCTACTTATACCTGAGCGCCAATCATCCCCAGGAAGCCAAATCATCATTTAGCTCCTACAAGAGAACAACCCCAACGATAATTTAAGAAATATATGAAATAACAGCAGGTTGTGACAGAGTTTTTTTTTTACAGGTAGTCTATAGTATACATTGCTAGCTCTAACTTTCAACCTGACCAGAATTGTTTTCAGTCTCGATGTTGGTGAACGTCTCCATGAACACAAATACATTGTATATATGATTACATCCCGCGAAGCGGCGATGTATTGTAATTGTCAGTGTTTGCGTGTTTGTCCGTCTGTCCACCAAATATCTTCACAACGGTTGCAGATAGAAAGATGAAAGAAAAAGCACATTACTCGGGCAGCAAAGGGGATTCAAATGAGATGATGACCTTGACCTTGAGAAAACTAGGTCAAGGTCAAATTTCGACTTTTGTACATTTTCTTCGCACATATCGCAGGAACCGGATAAGATAGAAAGACAAAACAAAAGTCGTTATGTTCAGGAAGGCATGAAAATTAGATCACAACCTTGACGTTGAAAAACTAGGTCAAGGTCAAATTCTCACTTTTATACCTTAATTAGGTACACATCTCTGAAACCTGATGAGATGTAATCACAAAACAAAAAGCAAAATTTTCACGAAGCCAGAGGCACAAAAATGTGATGATGTGCTTCACCTTTGGAAAACTAGGTCAATGTCAACTTACCACTTTTGTATCTTTTAGGGTCCAAAATTTTGGAGACTGACAATACAAACTTTGAAAATTAACAGAGTAAAATTTTGAATTCAGGGGTGTCAAGGGATGTTGCAGTCTCTGACTGCCTTGTTTTTTAAATGCATTTATCCACCAACAGGTGGATAAATGGCTGTAGATGAGACAATCATGGTTTCTACAAGAAAATGAAAGAATAAATTAATATTATTCTAACAAACCCCTCTCACACCCATCCTCCCGTCTTCCTCCTCAGACACTTCTGCTAACTCGCAGTGGACCTGAACAAAAGTGACCTCGCAATCGACTGCTAATACAACTGTCATCGCCTACTGTCCGTCTGGGAAAATACACAGAGGAATGAGACAGAGAGAGAGGAAAAAACAGATGACTGTGTGAGAAGAAATGTGAGAGAAAGTCAACGTATCAAAAAAAATAAAGGCCCTGGAGGAGAGAAGGCAGTAAATTAAAAAAAAAACTGAGAGTGGGGAGCAAACTGAAGGATGGCGGCGAAGCACAGCGAGACAAACCTTCTGTCGGTGGATGAGCTGGAGGAGAGTGGGCCGCTGAGGCAGACAGCTCATACTACTGTGAGTCACCAAGGTCATCCCGTGACAAGGCCGCCGCTGCTGCATCACGGTCAGCAGGTCAGACAGGTGGATGTTTATGAGCAGACAATGTGTTCTCCCTCACTGCATGCAATGGGGAGCACAAGGCTGCCCCTGCACAGTGCATCACAATAAAGTTTGAATATTCACCCATATTTGTTAATCGTTCAATCTAGTTTTGACTTTAGGTTAGGTATGTGGTGGTATATTAAATTAAAACGTCATCATTATTGACTGTTTGTAGTCAATAATGATGACAGTACAGTATTTGTTCTATTTCAAAACAAAGATGATGGTCGAGCAAAGGTTCAGACTGGAAGAAGGACTATATTTGCCATCCTGTCATTTACACCTCTCACACGTGTTCTCATTTCCTGCCTTTGTCCTCAGCTGATCACATCTATCCAATACACAGAGACACACCATCATTGCTAGCCTCACATCTTGCTGCCATCTTTATGAATCTGGTTCTTTCCGTACCCGTACCTCTAGTTGTTTTATGCTGCTGATATGCGCACCCTCCACCTCCCATCACCCCATCAAAGACTTTCTGACAGACTAAATATGAAATATCACATGGTGAAAATAAAATATTTTTATCTTTACCTCGTTCATTTATGTTTCCTGATATGAATGCGAGATAAATTTATTCTCCTGATGGAATGAAATGTGGTTCCTGCCTAACTGCAGCATTTTGCTTTGATTTTCTGTTGTAATTTTGATTACTTTTCAAATCTAGCCTTTATCTCTTTGTGATGAACTACTGAACATTTTATAGTTGTTTATTCCCACTATAATCCTCTCATCACTTCAGCTGTGCCATACTTTCAAATTCCATTTCATTAATAAATTGTGACAACTATTTGAACAGCATTTCCGTCTCGTTGGCCCCTGAATGCAGGATGTAGGGGTGGATTTGTTATTTATACATATTAATTACCTGGTTATCAAAAATTAAACTCAGTTAGTTCTCAATATGTTTCATAGACTAAAGTAGAGGCTACATGTTATGGTACAACTTCCCTGGAATATGAGTGATGGTTAAGATACATCATTGTATCGTGTAAATTATTGAATGAATGAATGAATGACTGAATGAGTGAATGAATGAATGAATGAATGAATGAATGAATGAATGAATGAATGAATGAACAAGGATGAAGGATTTTACTTTTTTTTTAGTGTTCGTGTAATAATGTAAGAAAACATTTGCATCAAGGGGAAGTTTCTAATTAAGGAAATTCAAGCAGAACAGATGTCAAAACTGGGTCATTCAAAATGCTGAATGATCCTCACAATGGAAAAATATGATAAACAGGAAAAAATGTTTTGCAGCTATATGTTTTAGTAAAATTAGTAACACATAGCTCAGATATTTCACAATCTCTTAGCATGAAAGAGATTCCAGCTCCTTCCTTTCCACTTATGTTCTGACTTCCATATTCTGCTGTTGATGTAGTGACAGTGTGCATGAAGAGCTGTTAATGAGGCGATTCCCAGCTGCAAGCTGTGACCTACATATAGAGAAGAGTCCAGCCCTGACCAGACACAGCGATCTACAGACGAAGAGCCCTGCTTTCATCTGAAACTCGCTGCATCAGCCGTGAGACTCTATGGTTCCTTTTCTCTCTTCTCATACACACAATCAAAATATATTTCAAGAATTATTCACAAAACAGTCTAAGGAGCTGACTGATTAATCATCCGGGACGACAATACTGATAACAGTCTTTTTGCGCAGCTTTGACCCGGATCTGATGTTGGCCAATGGCTGTCTTGTTTCAACCAGTCACACCAGGGCTGCTGTGTATGGCGGCTCCACAAGTGAACCCAAAGGAACGTCATTAATTACTTGATCATCACAGTGTTTCCCATTAACAGTGGCAGAGGCAGGACATCCACATTGAAGGTTCAGAGGTGAAACACTGACTGTCCCAGTTCACCAGCAGCTGTCCATCTGAAAAGCTATGAAAAAATATGTACAACTTACCTCTGATATTCTAGTATATCATCCATTTTTACCTTTTTAGGTCAGAATTATTCCACCAGGACACTGACCAGTTAGAGACTGCAGTAAATGTTGTATATCAGCAGCAAGCCACACAGACGAGAGATAGTCTCTCTATCATAGTGCAGACAAAAAATCCTTGTCCCGGCCACAAACCTGCTGATAGCACTTCAATACCGGTCACTCATAGTGTTGGCTATTAATCTGAACACGAATTAGAGAGAGATAATTCATTTTACTGTGTGAAACTGGAAAACCATTTGGTTGATGATGTTACAAATGTGAAATTAAATCAATCACATGTTGATTGATCAACATTATCAATCCTATAGACTTGGGCCAAATCCCAATTCCCCCCTTTGGCCCTAGCCCTCATTGATGATGTAATGAGTGGCGTTGACATTATTTTAACAACTATCCCTTGTAATTCTGTTGGACTGGGACTGGGTTCACTCCTTCAGTAATACCCGTGTTTACACTACTAAAAGGTGACATGAGAGGGGCTTGTCTTTCCTCCACTGTTGTCACCAACATCTAACCACCATTTGTAGACACTCAAAAGCAAAGTGAGCTATCTTAGGAAATGGAATAATGTGAACTTCCACTTCTTTGATTCTGTCAATATTGAGTACAGCCAACCTGGAAATGGAACATTTTAATAAGTGCTACATGTCCAATGCGTTTCATTAATACTTAAGTGTCTCTCCTCTACAAACGTGATCGACAGAAGTTCTGACACTTGGAAAATGAAATGTTAGGTCTGCTACTGTAATTCTGATGGGCAGATGTGGTGCAAGGAGTTAATTAAAACTGTACAGGGAGTTGAGCAGAGAATAATTAATTGCATTATTACTGTTCCATCAGATTATTTATTTAATAATTCTCACAGAACAGAAGAATTCAGACTCCCTCAAAAAGCAGCCGACAGAGCATTTTCACTATTTCATACTTCAGCTTCCACTGCAGCGCATTCCTATGATGTCTATGTCCTTTCTCTCTCCTCCATTTTAATTACATAGACACACACACACACACACACACACACACACACACACACACACACTTTGCTCTACTCTGGTATTTCCTCTCTATTGCATACAGATTTTCTGAATCAAAAACCACAGGCCTGATGAAAGGCATGTTAATGACCGTTGTGAGATTTCTCAAGCAAATTAGTGTTTTGGCTCAGTTCATTTAAAGCGTTTCTGACAAGGACAGGAGAAAACATATTAACTCATCATCAACAGCCTAAGTCAGGTGGGGGAACTCAAAAACACAGCAACCAGTATATATACAGTAGAGTGACACACACTGTTGGCTGGATGTGAAAATGAGTGTGATAAAAAGACAACCAAAGAAAAATTGTGAACTCTTAGATTTTGTTTTTCAGCATTGTAAGAGTTATGCGTGGTTTGAAAGATAATCGCAGTTCGATTATAGACTCATCAAGTGAACCTTTCTAAACAACCAAATTATTTATTCTGAACATTTATTTGAGTTCAAACTGTAAATATACAAAAAATGCATCAAAGATTAATTGTATTTAATGATTTATACGAGGAATACAGTATTTATGAATCATAATCATTAACAATTCACATCAAGAAAAACAGAAACTGAAAACTGAGTCTTGTCCTCAGAAACCACAGAATATTTAAAGACTGAAGGGACCAGAGGTCCACAGCATCCAAACTAAAACGATATAAATCGAAAACACACTTTAACGTACATTTCCCTGCTGTCCTCACATTTATGACAAGAATTTTTTAAATATTAATGTTGAACACATGATGATGAGTAACTCAATGAAGATAAGGTCATTCATAAGTGATATTTCTAACCAGTCTAGTCGAACACCTGTAAAATCTAGCCTGATTCATTTAAAATTTTGAGCAGATTGACATATCATTTGAAGATACGAGCATTTCTTTATTGAGTTATTGCAACCGTAGGTTGTGTTTGCTATAACATTGTGGGCAAGACATTAACTTATCTTTTTCATTTTATATATTTATATAAATGGAACCAAAACTGTCCAGTCAATGATTGATCTAGCTCTTATTTTCATAAGGATTCTAACACTCTAACATTAGAGAAACACAGCAGTGTTCGTCCTGTTTAAACCAGAACTCACCAGAGAAACTGAAGCTTCCTATGGTGTAAGGTCACCTTCAGCAGGTATGCTGACAAATTAGTACAAAATCATTTGTGCTGAGTTAGAATGAGCCTTCACTGAGGGCTTCAAATCTGACTCTACACCTGTTCCAGGTGCTAACAGAAGATGTTGTGCTTGATGTGAGGCCACCTCATTTGGGGTGGAAATCGTCCAGGGGTGAGCTGCACAAACTGTAGGAGAACTAACTCATCACTGCATATTTTTTGGCCTTTGCGTGTGATGCATGACAGCACTGCGTAATGCCCTGTGCTTTGTTACATTCACTTGTCTTCAAAGAGCAGAGAATTGTGCCCAATGGGGAGGTGAGACAAAGGAGAGCCTGATGCGCTGAAAAAGACACACAGGTTTGGAATCTCTCGAGAGGAAAGAAAGTCAGACAGGACAGAAACAAATAGATAAATAAACAGATAAACAAGTTTCTCTTTCTTAGACACAAATCACTTAAAAGTCACCTCAAAGTCCTACAGATAAAATAAGATGTCACAAAAATAATGACAAAATCAATTAACTGAATCATTTGATCATGCTTCTTGATTCTGTCTTCCCATGCCCCGACCTCCTTGGTATTTATACACCACATAAATTGCTGTGCTGTTTTTCTGCCCTTTTTTTGACCAAATAAATATTTAAGTTTGTTTCCAAATCTTCATTATTTAACGTCCCGTTAATTTTGACACACAGGATATAACACTCCAAAGAGCATCAATCCATTTAGTCAAAAGCACAAGGGGGGGGGGGATCATAAAAAGGGGCTGCTGTCAAGTTTCAGGCTGAAAATTGGAACTTCATGAATGCAAGACGAGGGTTGTTTATCTTTCATTTCTAACTGAAGTTAAAAAAATGTGTGAATTAATAAAATGACTCATCAAGAAGGCCACTTAATGGGAGAGAACTGGAAAATGAGTGATTGGTTTATCTGCCCACGAATCCTATAAATACAGAAGCACAAATTGTCCGTACTTCCTTAGAGATGAGATGCAAACATCCACTTGTGTTCCATACATCATTTACAGTGGTTAAATGTCATTTAAATTGAATTAACATCTCTAACTTTCAAACAGATCCAATCTCTGTTTGGGTGTTTGTTCTAAACTGTATGAAAGAAAGGAAGTCCGAGTGGCAGTTTTAAAACTGCCCCTTCTCTTATACCGTAGGAACGTTGGACAAATCCACTCAGACACAGTGTCTGAAAATATCTCACTGACTTTATTTGATGCTGAAACCTCTGCAGAAGAAATATAAATTAGAAAAATGTTCACATCTCGTAAATACAGAAATGCATGCACACATTAAAACACATTAATTGCTTTTACGCTGATGACACATGGCTTTATTTTCAATTGAACAATAACTTTTTATTTGGCCTGATGTTATGTACTCATACTTAAATTTAATTTAACCTAACTTAAACTCAATTTTAATTTTCATGTCTTACCAAATCTGCTTTTCTTAACTCCACAACATTGTGAGGTAAAACCTCCGTGTTCAACAACAGCCATTATATTTTGAGCCACCGTGTCTGCCTGCAATCACCAATCACCTTAGTCTCCACTGCTCCAGGAGCAAGGGAGCAAAGCTTGTAAGAGAGATTACAGATTCCTGCAGTTTGATGATCTTCTACCAGTGAAAGGATTAATTTCACAATTTACTTTATAAAGACAAAGCATAAAAACGGTAAGCCCCTCTATGCTTAGAATTGTTGTACACAACCTGATACTAAATCAGTTAACTGGGGAAGCTCCTTGATAATCTATGGAACAATCTCTCATTAATTGCTCTTTGCATGTAATACAATTTGAATTTCAAAAAAAAATTTCACAGCAAAACATCACATGTGTTACATTACATAGCATCAGAACACCACGCAAACAGATATTTGCACTATCAATGCAACGTTTGTAGAATTGAATTGAATGAATTGAATTGAATTGAATTGAATTGAATTGAAGGGTTATTGACATCAGAGTCATATCACCACGCTGTTTTTGTGTTTGAAACACAAGCATTCTGAACAGAGTACATTTAAAAAGCATGCTGGGCCTGAAGCGATTAGGCTGTTGTTGACATGTATTCACAAAGAGGGAGAGAAGATTCAGCGCAAACATAAGAGGACGAAAAGCATGATGGAGGCAAAGAGTTGGGAGGAGTGGGAAATAAAAGGAAGACAAAGAGCAAAGGCAAGAACCAGATAGACAGAGACATGAAGAGGCGAAAGAATCAAAGACGTAACGGGGAAACAAAGAAAACAAGTCGAGCCACATGTAAGAAACAATATCTGGAAACAGCAAAAAGCCACTCAGCCAAAAATATGAGGAGAGGAGAACTATAGAAATAACACAGACGAGACCCTGCATGGGTGAAAACCTAAACGCCTGAAATAAAGATTATCTTTAAAGGAATTCATGACAACATTGAGAGATTAATTGTACATTAATTGTACCATTTTTATGCTGATGCAATATTAAACTGAAACCGCTAGATGGTGAATTTAGGTTAATTTAGCTTAGTTTCTTTTAATGTTAAGAGTGGACAGGTAGATCTGTAATACTTGTGCTTATTCTATTGCATGAAGATTTAAATAAGCCTTTAGCAACATCAACTGTTTATCCCTCAATGCGTTTAACTTTCTGATGAGCATCTACTGATGTGAATGAACATCAAGGATCATTTAATGGTCAAGTCAGGCACCATATCATCGCTGTTGGCACATTGTGATTTTTAACCAGAGCAGTTTGGAGTAAGCCATTTTTCAAATTTCCAGCAGAAGCATAAATGTGACCATGCAAAGAATTGTCTTATCTTTTTCACAACGTGCATGTGTATTATTAAATACATGTGTATTATTAAATACATGTGTATTATTAAAAGGTATAACACACTTACCGAGTCATTCATTCATGTTCTTGCCACTTATCTGAAGTCTATGCTGTAGTCTGTCCTAGCTGGCAACGGGCGAGAGGCGGGGTACACCCTGGACGAGATACCAGCTCATCACCACACTTATAGAATGACATTGATAAATAATTTTAAATTTTCTTGAATTTAAAATTATGTGGTTGATTATATTTTTATTTGTGTATGACAATACAGAGAGTAAGTTTTTCCAAGAGTGTCCTAAATACCTTTAAAATGACTGCATTGTATTTCTGCAAGTTAGATATGTTTTAGAAGTATAGCAAATACTTGAACATCTAATATATTAATGCAGCAGCTTTTGAGTTATTATATTAGTCCAATCTAACTAAGAACAAGTAAAAATCTCAACTTGCCACAAGGTGATACGAATAAATATCACATTAATGTGTTTCTGACGTCACATAGTTGTCATTGTCTCTTATGGTACTGGTTCTTCTGCCACTTCTCAGCGGTTCATAATTTACCTTTCAATTCACTACCAGCTGTTCTAGCTTTCACTGTTTACACACAGTTTTTGTGTCAAGTACAACACTACAGGGTTTGATTCTTGTCTCTCACTTAAACAATGTCAGCATTATTTTCTCATAATTTCTCACATTAGCACGTTGCCAGTCTGCTTAGTGAACTGAGATAGCAAACGCACTCTCAACACTCTAACTTTGTGAAGGGAGTGTACTTTTGTCTTGGTATGCAGCATGTCTTCATCTGGTTTCTCAGAGAGCGTAACAGCCCACGACGCAGAGTATCACCGTGCAAATAAAACGCTGAGAAGAGATGACTGCAAAGCTCTGTGAGTGGGACACCATAGGAGCGGAAGAGCTAGCAGGCCTGGTAAATAATTTATACACAGAGATTGTCTGTTTATCATGCTGACGCCTGGAGCGTCAACCATGATTAGACCAAACAATGGTGGTCTTCTCTTATATATATATATATATATACACACACACACATAAACAAAGACACACATATAGATAGATAGATAGATAGATAGATAGATAGATAGATAGATAGATAGATAGATAGATAGATAGATAGATAGATAGATAGATAGATAGATAGATAGATAGATAGATAGATAGATAGATAGATAGATAGATAGATAGATAGATAGATAGATAGATAGATAGATAGATAGACAGGCAGGCCACTGATTCAGCTGCCATTGGTTTGTTTGTTTGTTTGTTTGTTTATTTCTTTGATGATTAAGTAATTATGCAGAGCGTCCTGACGGACAGATCTGTTTGATTTTATATATATATACTGTATATATACATCACTGATGACGTGTCCAAGTATCACCGTAAGGTGTTGTGTACGTATTGAAGAACTATCATTCGTCCTTCCTGAAAAACACATTCTAAATTTTGGAAATGAACTACCACAAAATAAAGTTTAACATTGTTTTATTGAATTCCTCTTTATGCTGGACAGACCATGTGATCTCCTGCTCCTGAATGCAGTTTCCCACGTTTCTATGTTACTACTGTACGTTCTCCTTGCACAGTTCCAGTCGCTTCAAATAGCCTCTCCCTTTCTCCAGACATTGGTATTGATTCACTCTATTGCGTGTTGCCTTTTCAGCAAAGCATAAATAAGGACCTGTGAGAAGCTGCAAAAAAAAAAAAGACAAGTGTTGTAAGCAGAGCACCATTAAGCCACAGGTTGACTCATGAGTTGAGGTGAAACACTTTCCTGCAGAAATGAGACAGGTAGAAGGAGCAGAAGTGAAGGGATGGCAAAATGTTGCAGATCTGAAAATGGGCTCTGTTGGGAGTGAGAGAGGGGGGTATGGCAGGATAAGAGAGGCAGGGAGGGAGGAGGTGATGAGTTGTAGTGAGGTTGAAGCCAGATGCTCCAGTTTCCTTGACAGAAATGGAGGTCAAGTGCAGCTTTGTGTGAAGACAACAGAGAGAGAGAGGGAGAGGCACAGATATAAAGAGAAAGATGGAGGGGAGGGAGGCAGCATCATGACTTTAACTAGCAATGAGGGACACAGCGTTTGAGCTCACAGCGTAGAAAGTCTGATCCATCTAACGAGAGCAAATTAGGAGAGGATAAGACAGCACAGAGGTTCACAATGTGGCGTCTCCTCCCAGGATGGATGGAGTGGGATAAAAGGCTTACAAGGAGTCAAAGTACATTAATAAGTGTAAGTGATAAGGGGGATAAAAATAAACACATATGTTAACTTCACGGGGATGACAGATGGTAATGTGGTAGCTTTAGCGTGTGAAGACCGCTAATGGATAGAGAGAGAACACATGATGATCTCAAATGGTACATCTGGGATGGGAGGCCTCACCAATTTCAAGAGAAATGGGAGAATAAATATATCTTAGAAGTGCAGCTATTAGGCTGTGGACTCCAGATGAAATATCTTTGTGTGTGACCATTTCAACTCACACTGGGTATCCTCTGGGCCCAGGTAATGACTTTTCCCTGAACAGAATATGTAGCACACTAATATTCATCAAAATAAAAGTAAAAAAAAAAACATCTCACATCATGCAAAATGTGTGTGTTGTGAGTACCTCTGAGAAAACTGAAAGGGAAAGTTGTAGCAGGATGGATTTAGATTTATGTCAAGAAAGAGGGATGGAAATAACTAAATACTGTAGCGAGGACTGTCAACTGAACTGATGCGGCCAATATAATTGCCTGACAGAAGGCACACACCGCATTACACAAACAACAGACCTCAAAGTCAATAAATCCTTCATCATGATGAGCCAATTTCCACAAACACGCCAGCTACAACATGTAGCCAGCAGAAGAGTGTCAACATGCAAACATACAAACTAGAAAAACAAAAAAAAGTCTCTTTGAGCATATGTGTGTGTCATTTTTTTTTTAAAATGAGGCTGGCTTTGATTGAAAAGACCAGGACTAACGATATGGGAACTATTTTTATAGGCAGATTAATACTCTTGTGTTTCTTGGATTAAAACCCAATAAACTCCAGTGTCAGTTTTTATCACAGTAAACAGAAATGCTACCCAGTGCCCTGGTGTGGCTCTCTGGTGTGTTATTAATAGTTTAATCTCTGTGCTGTGGGGGGAAAAGTGTGCAGGAGATGACATTTCGTAGTTAAAAAAAAAAAAAAAAGGAGAGAGCCAGAGGAGGTTGGAATGAGTTCAGTGTTCACTGGCCTTAGCACCTCTCTCTGATTTAAGCGCCTCAGGAAACAGAACACGGAAATGTGTGATTCTGTTTGCGGTGCACGTGTTAGTGTGTCCACCAGCTAGACGGAGGCTGCGGTGTGTGACCGCGTATGACGACGCACGTAAAGAAGAGCTACTCTCAGCTCCCCTGAGGTGTGCTTTGCATGTGTGTGTGTGTGTGTGTGTGTTTGTGCATGTAAGTACTCTGCATTCAGACCTCTGGCTGGGTAAACTTGTGTGTTTAATATTCCTTGATGTCTGTCTGCTGACCGGTGCTAGGTGTAGCTGACACCCCGGCCTCAGGCTTCCACCACAGAACAGTTTCTGCTCAGCAAGCAGACGAGACCACAAGCATCATCACCGGCTCTTTATCTCCATTAATTCCTTCCGCGCTGTGAACTCAAGAGCTCTCTGTAGTGATAGCGAGTGTCAACATCCGTGTAAAGGGGATAACTATAAGAGCTAACACCTATTCATGCAGCTATTTTTACCTTCACACACATGCATCGCTGACAGCAACCTATTAAAGCATGTCTGAATTGTGTGAGAAAAAAAAACAAACAAAAAAACTTGCATTCTTAATCAAACACTCAAAACTCATTGAATTCAATAACCCAAATGAAAACCAGATGAAAAAACAAATCAGCGATTCAATTCCCCGTCTTTCTGATTCTCTTCCTCTTCTCTGCAGAAGACTGGAGCACATGTTTCTGTCATTTCTGCCTCTTTATCCCCAGCTGTGATCGGTCCCAAGAAAAGCAGACTCCTCTTGCATTTTGATCGGCTCCTCTGGAACATAATTGAGGGTTTTCTTGGAGCGCTGGCTTTCAAGGTTTGTCCCCCGTTATCAGTACTAATGAGAAAATGAGCGGTGTTACACTGAAATGTTTAAGTAGTTTAACGTGCTGCTCCATGCCGTAAATACCAACAGAGTAAAGCGTGTGCTTTAATAAAGGTAATTGCTCTCCGCCTGTGCCTGCGTGCTTCTCAACATTTGTTCTCAAGATTTTGCAACACTGGCAAACAGATTTTCTGAGGAGATTCCCAGACTTATTTATTCTGCCATGAAAGCCGGTAAACTGCCAAGTTGTCTGTTTCCTTCACTCCAAAAACGCTTAAACTCTTCCACTGTTGAGGGATCACCATATTCCCATCTTTCCCTATTTTAAGCTCTCAATTCGTAATTACACAAGAGGTAACTAATTGATGCCAGCCTCCATCGTTTCTCCCTTTTACCCCCTTCGGCTGTTTTCTGCCTTCACGGGGCAGCTGGTTGTATTGTATCATCTCACTGTCTCGCTTCACCGCCTGTACAAACCTGTCTGGCAACTACAAGCAGCCCAGCCAGCCAAGAGAGGCTTCCGTCGACTCCTTCCCAGTCTGTATTAATATTTACCAGGCAAGGAAACACGGGAAGATGTCAAACATGAAGCGGCGTCCTTATGCTGCTCAGCGGTGAGCCCAGTCTTGTTCTGGATTAAGGTGTAATCAAAACATCAGATTTGTGGTGTCAAAACATTTTGTACAGCTGGTTTTTGGCTGCTGCAGAATTCCTCGACGGTCGAGGTGAAGAGATGATATCAGTCAGAAGTTGAAAAGATATCCAGTAGCACATACATCGAACTCATTGAGGTCCTACTGAGGTCCCCCACATGTATGGTTGATTTGAAATGTAACGGTCTGAGGTTTTGTTTTATTCACTGTCAGTGTAACATCATAAATGAACAGGATATGAACCATCCAACAGCCCATCACTGATTAATACACATACAGCAATTAAAAAGACATGTAATCAGTATTCACAAAGAGTTTAAACATGCACAAAAAGAGGTTTTAAACAAAAATCCTATCATAATATCAAAACATGGCACACCTCTTGCTGATATCACTTCTATCCATCTTTGCAGCTGATGTTAGGCAGGGTACACCCTAGACAAGTCGCCGATTGAATGCAAGGCTGAAGTACAGACAACAAACATCTGGCCTGTGGCAGGAAGTGGGACCTAAGCTCAGAAGCCCACACTAACACAGAGAGGCTGCCACCCAGACGACGGGTGTGAACCGCTGGAACCAGGCTGCTGCTGCAATATCATCTTCACTGTGGTTAGAGTGATGCACAACAGTTCTATCTGTCTGGGAGATTACACTGTATCACACCCTATGAGACCAAATCAATACACACTCAAGTACACGCAGGCTGCGGTAGGTTTCAATTCTGACAGGGTGACGAGAAGTTAAAATGACAAGAGAATGCATCAAAACACATCCCTGAATGCAGACTGAATTTCAGAGAGGACAACAACAACAAGACCTACCTAGAACCTGGAACCCATTCGGTACCAGAGACTCGGTCACTGCTTTACTGTCATTAACAGAATGACTCTAGACACGGAAATAGGACAACTGGCTTTAAAGGTTAGAAGGACGGGGGTGTCTTCAATTAGAAATCTTTCGTTCATATTTTCAGAATAAGCAGGTGTCTTAAAGAACATTCTGGCAATTTATGGGTTTCCATAGGAAGACACAACTTAAAGAGGCTGACACATCCTGACATTTAGTCTCTAATGCAGGTCAAGCCCCCAAAACAACAGATCCTACATTTTACCCATTCTATGTTTTACAGCAGTTTTTTGCCCAGTGGTCGAAGCTCAAATCAAAAAAATAACCAATAATCTTTTTTGTTTTTTTTTAATCCCCTTTAAAGACGATAGGATTGACAGTGTGCTCTATATCAAGCTCCACCATTCCCAAGTGAGATAACCATCGTGTGATATCAGTGGAGTGTCACTTTTAATAAGTAATAGCGTAACCAGCTGGAAGCATATGGTGCGTGTCTGTATCTGATTGTCATTTAGAAACTGCAGCACAGGGTTGGTTTTTTTCATTACACTTAGATATAACAGCTATGCATAAGAGATGTGACTTTAAAATGCTCACAGCCTGGATGGTATTAATTATCACTGGTATTTTTAAATGTTTATTTGCAGAGACGCCACTGAATGTTGACTGAAGCACAATACTGTCACCCCAAATTGTATTAGAAGGGGAGGGAAGAAGGGAACACAACTCTGACAGATTCTTCTGGGTTCCCCACCAGGAAAGCCCTTCTAAAACTTCCAGACGATTTCCTCCGTCTGGTCAGATACGGATGCGGTACTTCAATCAGATGCTAATTGAGGTTTACACTGATTAAGCTGTCCATCACGCTGCCAGGAGACCTCTGTGTATGTGCGATCCACTGTGAGCAGAATCTCTGAAGCTTAAGGGGGCGCCGTCGGCGGTGACGGAGATTCACCAGGAGGACATGAAAGAGCCGTGGCGACGCCGAGGGATTACAGATGGGAGAGGATTCTTCCTGCTCAGGCAACAATTAACAAAGGGATCACTGCCAAACATGCCTGGATATTCCGCCGTCAACTCAGACCCAAAGAGGGAAATAAAGTAATTGAATGCCGAACTGAAAACCGGATACAGTGGTGGGACCGGATGAGGCGGTGTTTATCATTTCCTCATGGTATGAGATTTCAGAAACTGACATTGGAGCAGCTTAATGGCTGTGACTGCTCCTCTGAATCCAGTCATGGAGTCTCTCCTCTATTCCCCTCAGTCATCATAAGTTTGGATGTAACCAGGGAAGTACCCGTGTCTACAAACTCACATATTTGATTAACTCACAGCACATAATAACATATTAAGACAACATATGGTGCCTATCTGCAGCTTGGCCTCACGTAACAGCTAATAATGTCGCTATCAAGCATTAGCCCTGTGGGAGCAGAGAGTCTGACAAGAGCAGCTCCTGACCCTCAACCCCGAACCGGCGGCCTGACACATCAACTCTAAAGGGACGGAGCGACCTGATAATGATCCCCCGCCGCAGGCTTAGTGCTGTCACAACACACACACCAACACAATATGTGTACTTGATTTCCTTATAAGCACGCTCCAATGTATTTTAAATCATTCCATGTGCTGATCTGTCTTTCAGGGCTTCGATTTTGTCTTTTCTTTTACAGTTGTACGTGTGAATCTGCTGCTCTGTGTGCTGCAGGTCCTCCATGTTTTGACAAAGGTGGGGAGGGGGGGGGGGTGCAGACGCTGGATGAGAGCGTTCGGTTCATTCCAGGACAGACCGTTCAGACTCAAACCTGTAGGTGAGAGAACCCTGAAGCAAACGGAGGGAGACCCAGCATCTCATGTCTCAGACATGATGTCACTGAAGTGTAATCTCCTGTAATCTCCCCTTCCCCTGACACGGATGCACCCTGTGGTTCGACACCCAATCAGATGCATCAACCACTAGAAGCACCAACAACAGTCCTCAGCTGTGCCTCAGTTCACAGGCCTCCTCATCACATCGTCCCCCGCAACGCAGATGAGCAATACAATCAATTAAAATATGCTTGTGTACACAAACGTGATCCAAAGCAACTGGAGTTGATCGATAGAGATAACCTTCATTTGCAGATCACAATGAGTCTGATGAAGAACGCAGGGGAAATCCATCTGAGCACAGGATGCACCAGCGTGCACTATAACCAACTCCAACAGCACGGTGAGGAGGATGCTGTCTGACACATGGGAAAGAAAATAAGGCTCATTCTCAGAGTTAATTGTGAGGGTGGGAACAAGTGAGATTGGATCTAATTAAGGATTTGGATCTGAGAGGGGGGAAAAAAATGATCCAGGTTCCAGGTGAGATTTCACTCTGAACATTTAGGTAATTTGGCTGGAATAAACAAAATTCTGGCTTTTTTAAAAAAAAAAAAAAATCCATGGAGCAGAGGCAGCTATCAAACACTGAACAGCCTGGTGGTCAAATGACGCATGGAACAGGACAATGATCGACTTTATAAAAAAAAAAAAAAAAGTAAATAAAAAAACTAACATCAGGATGAAATGGTTCGACTTCCTCTCACAAATTTTTCAGCCGCTGCCTGACGGAGCAGCTGTCAAGCGTTACTTTATACCCCATCAACTGCACATCCACTGCGTCTGTTTGTCTGCACCAAAATAACCCAACAGCGTAAACGGAATGGAACGGATTGCGCGCGCAAGTCTCCGAATTTTACTACGAAATTTACGCACAGGCTGTAACCCAGACGCACCGGTTCGATGGGAAAACAGGATCTGGGTGACCAAAAGGTTTGTCGAACGACGCAGAGGTATCGATGACATCATGTCTGTCGTGGGGAGGGGGGAGGGAGGTGGAGGTGGTGGTGGTGGTGGTGATGGGGGGGGGGGATGTTGTAGTTTTGTGAACCGTGAAAAGACGCTCGTCTGGTCTGATCCCCACTTGCACAGTTGGAGTATTGTTGGGGGTGGGGGTGAGATCGACAGTGCGTAATGTCATGTGAACTCCGCACCTGACACTTACGCGCACGCACAAAAAAAAAAAAAAAAAAAAAAAACCCACATGAGCTTCCAGCTACTACCTTTCTGTCCGTCTTTGAACAAATATCCCCCTTCCCTCCCCTCACAAGCGCAATGGCGCACTGTGATGAAATAATGGCAGCGGTGCAATTCATGTGCGGCTGTGGCAATTTGTTCTGGACTCATCTGAGTTGAGTACTGAGAGAATATGGTGTATTAAAAGAAATATATATATATATATATATATATACACACTACACGGATCTTTAAAATCCAAAAGTGCGCGTCTGTGACTCCAAACAGTGGAGGCATCACCACGGTGCTAATTATCACCCCGGTCATGTACACAACGGGTTATTCCAGGTGACAGTCAAGAGGAGGTTAGACAGCTGTGGTGAATGGATGGAGTGAGGGGAGCTGTGCGCACGGTGTTGAAGGGGTGGGGTGGGGGGGGGGTTAAAGCAACGCTTTTAAAGGCAGAACTTTAAGTTTGTCTTACCTCCACACTTGTCCCAACTGAAATATGTGTATTATGGTCTGCCAGACCCAGACAGAGAGGCGGCAGCACCTGTCTGCTTGCAGACTGGCTGTAGCTCTTCGACTACTAAGCCCCTCCACGGAGCCCAGTCCACCCCCAGTGTAATCCTGCACAAACCACCTGAAGCTCAGGATCTGGACCAGAACCGATGGCACCAACACGAAGAACAGGGTCAGTCCAGACCACATGAAGTCCTGTTTGTGGTAATAGTCGATGGCCAGCCACAAATCGGTCCCCACGTCCCAGAAAAACACCAGCAGCGCCAGGATGATCCACAGGCAGTCCAGCCAGAGGCGCTCCTCCTGCGGTGGCCGCACCGAGTCTCCCCCACTCCCCTTCCCTTTCCCCCGGAGGTAATGCAGGCAGGCGCTCCGGCAGCCCCAGTAGCACGAAGAAGTGTTACAGCAATGGCAGATGTGGAACGAGCTGCCGTTCCCGGTGTCATCCTCCCCCGTCCCCACCACCTCGTCCAGGTTGTGCAGCTGGGCGAAACCGGTGACGACCCCGCGACCATCGGATTTCGCTGCCATCTTTCCCTCTGATGTTCCCACCTCCTCCGGCTTCCGGGGTTCGTGACGACACTTCCCTGACACCTGTTTTGCACCCCAAATGTTGGAGCCATCTAAAAGCGGGGTGTCAGCGCGTCGCCGTCGCTCTCTCCGTCCCCAGATAGCGCACCGGTGGCGCAACGAAAGCGGGCCCTCTTTTCCCCCTTTCCCCCCCCCCCCCTCACCCCTTTCACTGCAAATGTGCTCCTACCTGATAATAATGTGATCTACAAGTTAGTTGATCCGGAACTCATGCGTCCAGCCTTTACCTTTACCTGTCCATCCCCACTCAATCCACGCCGCGCGTTAAGCAGCTCTCCTCCAGCTGCTGACGGAGCGCCACCAGCAGACTGTCCCACGCCGACGTAATTCATCCCCCACCCGGATCTGCCCTCCCTTTCCTCACTCTCGCTGTCTCTCTCTCTCTCTCTCTCTCTCTCTCTCACACACACACACACACACACACACACACACACACACACACACACATTCACAGGCACTCACCGTGTCTCCCTCTCAACGTGGTTGCCATCTAGTGTCTCGTTTAGAGCCGCCCCCCACCACCACCACCACCCCTCCACCTTCCCCTCCCAGGTTGCAGGAGTGGACCGCATGATGTAATGCAACATGTCTCATCAGCACCGTGGGCAGTCTCCCATGTTGTTTGAACCTGACTCAGACACAGTGGAGGGGTGGGGGGGCGGGGGTCACGTACAGTGGGAGGAAAACGCGCCAGGGCGACTTCAGAATGAAGTCAAATGTCTGATGTCCTGCTGCCGGTGAAAGGTTCCTTTATAACATTATATTATTATGACGTGGGAAGCTCAGCACATGTGTGACATTACAGTATTAAACTGCTTCTGGTTGGAAGAGAGAATCGATCTATAGGGGGATACATATAGGCCCAGAGAATGGTTGCTAAGAGACATGCTGGGTTTTCTGTCCTCTCTGCAGTATTTTACTCTCCAGTAGTTAAAGGGTTAAGCATTTGCAGAAAAGTGATGCTTTCCCTCTCTGGGAGCTTCTGTGACCAAAGAGCTGGTGAGTCCACAACAGGCTCAGGAACACTGTGATTAGACTGTGCCCACAGAACTGCCATGCTGTGTCCTGTCCAGTAGTGAGATTGATTGGATCACCCCACCCCCCCTTCACCCCCTTTACCGGCTCTGCTCTCCTGTTTGAATGCCAGATTTCATGGGAGGGTGTCCCGTCCTGAGATAGCTCTGAATCACTTCCCCATCTCCCCTCCTGTCCCTCTGAGCGCCCCGGCCGATGAATGTGTTTCCTGAGCATAAACCTTCTGTTCATAACCATAAAAAACAGTTTTTACGTCTCTTGGAGGAGGAAGGATGGTGCCAGATGTTCAAAAATCTTTCCTGTCAAGGTCTAAAATTCATTTAAATTCTTTAAAATTTCACTCAAGGCAAAAAAAAGACAGTTAAAGGCAAGCTGGGTAGCAGCTCTACAGACAAGTATGCAAATTAGAAAAGAGTAATAAGGTGGAGGTGTACAGTCGTACCTTACATGAAGCTTTATCACTACACAGTCAAATGAATTCCAATCCAAAGACACAATAAGGCTGCAACTAAAATGTATTTGACTCTACTATTGTGAAGCACTTTGAGATACAAACTCTATGAAGTGTAAATGTCTTCTCAGTTCAGCCTGGTTGGAGGAAACCTTTCCTCTCTTATCCAAATGTGTGGAAATCATTAAAAAAAAAAAAGCACTTCCTGTGACAATTCTCATCATACAAGGTTTAGTCAGTTTTTCAGAATTTAAGGAGTTGGATTGAATCTGAAAATATTTTTTTCACGGAAAAATAACTTTTATGTGTTTGTCCGACTAATGCTAAATTGAAACTGCGTTTCTTTAACTAAACTACTCATGAAACCACAGACGACTGGGGAGAAAGCTACAGCTCTGACTGGAGATTGGCGACACACACCACTCCATGAGGAGCAGGATTACAACTGCTGTGATCAGTGCAGGTGGGGGGGGGGGGACACGCCAGGAACTGGTGGCTTGAAACGTACGGCATGTGTCACCAGAGAAAGTGTTGGTGCTTATTTTGTGGTGGTGTTCTTTTTATTTATTTACATACCATTAGTGAGATAATCCTTGAAATGAAATAAGGAAGAAAATGTGGGTTTGTATTTTCACAGGATGCATCGTCACATTGGTGGATTTCTAAATCCCTGTGGTTTAAAAAGAGTTTGGTTTCAAAGTCTATTTGTTTGTGGATTGTATTTCCACAAAAAAGTGTGGAAAAGTGGTTAAATTTCATCTCTGTTTTGGAATATTGATGGTTTTTTTTTTATAATTCCAACATCTGGACACATCATTCCTAAGAGCTCACAGTGGAATCCATTCTCAGTAAGTGGTGAGGTTTAAAACATCCATGTTCATTCATTCATTCATTTTCAATACTCACTTCTTTCACGGTCGTGGGTCGCGGGGTTGCTGGAGCCTATCCCAGCTGACTTGGGGCGAGAGGCAGGGGACACTCCGGGCGCGACGCCAATGCACCACAGTTAAAACATCCATGTATTTTCATTCAATCATTATAATACAGCTTGAGACAGTTTTTGTAAACTCTGCATCATCACATTCTTCATTAATAAAGATATTGTTTTAAAAAATGATTGAAATCACAGGACAGAGCATAAGTTACAAAAATATTTTATATCCGGTGAGAACACATCGTGCAGGATTAGCTGATTTTACACTTTACAGAGTGAATCCTTTCTTCTCTGCACTCAGAGAGCAACGTTGTTTGTGTCTGAAGTCACACTGATGCTGCGGTTAAAGAAACAGGCTGTTGTCATTTCTCCAGGCCATTCTTTAAATATGATCAAGTGCTGTTTAGTCAGAGTTGCCTGTATTTTCCCATCTTCCTCAGGGTGTTTAGGCTTTCAGAATTCATTCTGAGCAACGGAGGATGCACACTCACCTCTGATGCTGACAGGAGAGGGTAGACAGCTTAACATGCAACACAAGCCTTACAGCAAAAAAAACAAAACAACCAAAATCAAAAAAACAAACCAAATCAAAAGACATCAGCTTGAATTAGAAAAGACTTTTTGTCATGAATCCCCCACCGGGGGACAGAAAATGGACATTACTGATTCTAAACAGCAGAAAAACAACTCACGGGTTTGTTTGGCTGTCTGTGAGCAGCTGACAAAAATTTACTATTTAGGAATACAGGGCAGGTTTTGCAAGAGGAACTCAGGAGAGATGTTGAGAAAGAGATCATAATAAAGGCTGGTTATGTGGCAGAGGCTAAATAAATGAGGCAGTGTGTATTCCTACTCTGGATCGGACCTATAGGTCCTTCTAAAAAAATTACCATATTGTGATGAAGTTCATTATTCTCCATAATGTAATGATAGAAATTAAACTTTCATATAACTTCGATTCATTGCACACCAACTGAAATATTTAAGGTCTTTTATTGTTTTAATACTGATGATTTTAGCATACAGCTCATAAAAAACCAAAATTCCTATCTCAAAAAATTAGCATATCGTGAAAAGGTACCTTACAAAAGCTATTAACCTAATCATCTGAATCAACGAATCAACTCTAAACACCTGCAAAACATTCCTGAGGCTTTTAAAAACTCCCCGCCTGGTTCATTACTCAAAACCGCAATCATGGGTAAGACTGCTGACCTGACTGCAGTCCAGAAGGCCATCATTGTCACCCTCAAGCAAGAGGATAAGACATGAAGAAATTTCTGAGCAAATACGCTGTTCCCAGAGTGCTGTATCAAGGCACCTCAGTGGGAAGACTGTGGGAAGGAAAAAGTGTGGCAGAAAACGCTGCACAACCAGAAGAGGTGACCGGCCCCTGAGAAAGATTGTGGAGTAGGGCCGATTCCAGACCTTGGGGGACCTGCGGAAGCAGTGGATTGAGTCTGGAGTAGAAACATCCACAGCCACTGTGCACAGACGTGTGCAGGAAATGGGCTACAGGTGCCTCATTCCCCAGGTCAAGCCACTTTTTTACCAGAAACAGCGGCAGACGCGCCTGACGCGGGCTACATATTACTGTGTTCAATTGGCCTGCCAACTCTCCTGACCTGAACCCCATAGAGAATCTGTGGGATATTGTGAAGAGGAAGTTGAGAGACACCAGACCCAACAATGGACGAGCTTAAGGCCGCTATCGAAGCATCCTGGGCCTCCATAACACCTCAGCAGTGCCACAGGCTGATGCCTCCATGCTACTCAGCATTGAAGAAGTCATTTCTGCAAAAGAATTCCCGACCAAGTATTGAGTGCATGACTGAACATAATTATTTGACTTAGCTGACTTTTTTTTGTATTAAAAACACTTTTTTTTATTGGTTGGATGAAATATGCTAATTTTTTTGAGATAGGGATTTTTGGTTTTTCTTTACTTTTTTGCAGAAATCATCAATATTAAAACAATAAAAGGCTTGAACTACTTCAGTTGGGTGTAATGAATCTAAAATATATGAAAGTCTAATGTTTATCAATACATCACAGAAAATAATGAACTTTATCACAATATGCTAATTTTTTGAGAAGGACCTGTATACCAGCAGCCCATTCAAGGAAATAAGGTTCGGTTTGTTCAAGGATAACTCGACTTTGACTGCAGGGAAAGGGATGGAACCACCAACCTTCTGTGATTAGACTGTGCCCACAGTTGATGAATGGCAGCTTCACCTCCAAAGTCTGACAGCAACAGGAAAGGTAACAAGGCAATGTTGAAAAAACGTTGTGCACATGTGTGTGTGGACAAACAGACAAACAAACAAACCAGACAGATAAAAACACTTCCCCATCAGAGGTAATGAAAGAACTGAGGTGAAATTGGTTTGTGTGTTTGTTGCTCAGGAAGCACGGAGCCCTAATGCGGTGCTAAGTGTTAATCTGTTGCACTTGTTGCACTGTACTGTCATCTGTAGTTAGTTAAACACTGCACAGTCACATTTTAATGTGATTCTAACAGACTGTGTCTAGATATAGTCAGACATGAGGGTGCACTGGTTGTATTTCATAGAAGAATAGACCATTAAAAGAAGCAATAAAAGGAAAACAGCTGCCAAAAGATATAAAAATTTGATGCGTGTCGACACGGAATCATGATACCCAAGTGTTCAAGGTTGTTTCCATAGAAAACCCCAAGTGATGCATGTTGTGTCTAAAAGACAAGCTTCATCAACGGTATATCCAACATGCCAACTCCAGAGGCTGACAGTCTGTTAGTGAGATTAACTCTGAACTACGTTTTGGTTGATCGACGGATGCGGCTTTTTCTTCAGGTGAATTTTATTAACATGTTGAGGTCAGATATGAAGTTTTAGCACGTCGGATGTGATCCACAGATAACAAATTGCTGATCAGAGCTTTGGGATCACATGACAACACGTTACACAGTAGTATTTATGTTCACCATCCACATCCTATCAATCAATAAACTGACTGACAGAACGCTCCTCTTTCAATCATGTGAATCATCTTATTTCAGACCCTTCTTTCCTATTTCTTTTGTTTGCCTTCGCCGCTTTGCAAACCATTTGTTCATAAATAGCCATCCGTTCTCCATTTGCAGCCTTCAACAAATAAGTCTCATTATCTGCCAAAGACTGCTCATATTCACTGGTCATACACAGATAAACCAAACGTACAGTCCATGGTGCTGAAGGAGGCAATGTAGCTCTCAGGGTATAAAGCTGTAGTCAATTGTGAATGTCTGAATATTTGGATGATATTCCAAAAGTCTCAGAAGATGTCAGTCAGTGTCAAAATGTGATCAGTAAGACGTAAGTGAGATTTCAGGAGTCAGTAAAAATAGACAGATTTAGTAACTAGGAGGCAACAGCTTGACTGAAGTGTGACAGTTCATCCATGTCTGGAGGATCTCCTTAAATGGTAAATGTGGTTTAGTGCCTGACAAGTTCATTAATATTTTTCCCTATTTTCCTCCACTGCACAACGAGACTCATCAAGGGGCTACCTCTTCAAACATTCAGCTGCTGCCATGAAAAGTTATCAGTTTATTACCGAGCCTTTGATAACAGACGTTACAGTACGTCTGCTCCTGCGCCAACACATTCGTCTCAGCCTCCTGTTAAATAAAACATAAGTTTGGTCACTCTATTATATTCTGTGTACGACTGTGGAGTCAATATTTGCTTTGAAAGCTATTTTTAAGCCAATCTTCTTTTTAAAAAGCACCAGCAAAGCATCTTTTCCTCAGGGGAAGGGCAGTTATTTGGTTTGTAAAGCAATGCTGGGTTTCACATTCAATTGAGCCCTGCTGTCTGTGCGTGAATTCTCCATGATGCCGCTGGAAAGGCCCAGAGAAAACAATCTGTTGTGAAGCCAGGACAGGCTGCAACTGAAGCAAATACTGCACCGACTTGCAATACATCAACAACATATGGCGTCTTGACAAGGATGTGTCCAAAACAAATAAGCTTGCATTAGGTTCTTTTTCTCTGTGTGAAATCGCTCCCATCTTTAGGGAGTCCCCAGTTCAAGGTTGGTCTGCATCCCATCATGATCTCAGCGGGCAGCAGGAGAACTGAAGACTAAATCCTCAGGCAGCAGCTTTCATATCACAGCCAGCTTCTTCCCTAGCTGGTGGCTCTTCTCTGATCTTTAATACTAGACTCAAACTTTATTTATTAGGCTGTCTATATTCTATATATGTGCACAGGTTTCTGTTTTACGTGTGATTAAAGTCAAACTCTTCAACTGATTTGCTTACTGATGCTCTTTGTTAGCCTGTGTATCATTAGATCATCATCACTAAGGAAAAAAACAGGACTTTACTGCTGTTATCAGATGGAGCTCATGTGGGACTGTTTTGGAAGGAACTGTCACTAATGATTATATTTAATCATGTATTAATCAATTGATTTTCTGTTTGTTTGTTTTTTATATTAAGTTTATCTGAAATGCTGTTTACCCACAGATCAAAATGACACACATTCACTGTGCTTTTTTAATTCCAGAAAATTGCAGAAACCATAAATTACTGAAAGGATGTTATTAGAATAATTAAAAGGAATAGCAGTAAAACCTAAAATGTTTTGCATGAAAAAAACATGTTTTCATTCAAAAATGCTGATCGTTTTGTGCTCATTTACAAAAAGTGTCAAATAACAGCAAAATGGGATAAGACCTGAACACTTAGGTAACAGCCTCAGATTCATAATACTGGAGTAAATCCATTTAGTTACGTTTCTTTGTCTGGCGCATTGCCGTCTGCTGTGAACCCGATGACTCCTCATCAGATTGGATGAGCTTTCCCAGGATTCTACGCTGCTCTTTTCTCTTTTCACTGTCATCGTTCAAGATCCACCAGCCTCTGCTTCACCAAGCAGCTCACACCCACACCCACACCCCACGCATTCTCCAAGGAGTTCCATCCACTGACCTCTGCATTAATCCCTGTTGCTTCAACCTGGCATTGTCTGCCTGGAATTTTGTGAGAGCTGGTTCCTGACTAATTTTACTGGAGTCATTCCTGGAATGTAAAAAAATCTCCTTCATTTACTCTGATTTGCCTTTTTTCTATCCATATGGCTCGTGTTCCGCTGTTAGCCATCCCAGGAGGAACATGTCACTCTTTAGATTCCCACTAATGAGGCTCCTTTCAGTTCTATTGTTATGTTGCTCTGCCATTGCTTGTTATTCTGGACATACTGTATCAACACCAATATAATTTTTCCGTTTGTCAGATTGTCTAATCCTGCATGTTAGATGTCTACCATTCTCACTGAATATACTGTAGTCTAGCTCATTTTGCAGTCTGACTGACCAAATAAAATAAACTGCAAGATGAGTCTGTGTTTGTCAAATTACAATATTATGATAGACCAAGTGTTTTACCTGGACAGAAAAACAATATATTTGTCATTATCAAGCAAAATAGACTCATTATTGAATAATGGCTCCTCAGATTTCAGCCTTTAACACATGTGCACCAGAAACCCTTCAATGTCACCACCTAGTGTCCATTTCAATACTATTACAGTACATATGATTAACAAGTAGAGTACACATTAAATAATATAAATTTAGACACATACACACACACACACACAGACACACACACACACACACACGCACACGCACACGCACACGCACTGTTTTTTTATTACCTTTCCTGTTGCTGTTCGACTTTGGAGGTGGAGCTGTTGTCCATCAGTCAGAAGGTTGGTTATGTTGTGATCATCAATATAATAACACAGAAAAATAATCTAATGAGTCTTCTGGAATGTTTGAGTAAAAATATGACAAGCCACCTTTAGTGCCTCTTTACTGATGATATGAGAAGCTGTAAATGACTGCTGATTGATATTATCAAGTTTGCTTACATTCATATTAAAGATGAACTAAAGATACAAGTTGCTCTGTAATTTTTTGTGTGTTTCATTTTTCTGAAATGAGTTTTGTATATAAAAATGTTAAACTCATGTAAATGACATAAATTTGACTTGAAAAGCACAAATTCACAGACAGATTTGTATTTATTTTCATCACTCTGCATTTATTTGTGTACTCTGGTTTGTAGTCGGGCACCATGTCAACTTTTAAATTTTCAGTCATTCAAAAACCTCAGAAAATATCCTTTCTGATACTGTCATGTGTTTTTATAGCAAACACATGGGTCTAAACAAAAATGCAGTTTTACATGAGAACATTTTGCATCCTTCAGTACAAAAAATCCAAATAATTATACATATCTTTATGGTTTAATTGCAGATTGCTTTAGCTATTATGAAGTTGCAAAAACTAAACCTTCAGAAGATGAACGAGAAGCATTCATGTTTTGTAACTCATCCAACTGGATAATTCTATTATAACTGGTCTTCTTACCTTTTACCTCGAAGAAATGGATGGATATAGACAATAATAACGTAAAGTATTTTCCTTTCTTAAAATACATTGTAGTGAAGATTTAATGTCGCGTTACTTGTTGGAAATATAATTCTATGTTTTGTTTTCATAAAGAATTTGGCGGCCGATTCAATTGGACAGGATCCATGTTTCACACAGCAGGTGTTTCCAGTCGGACTGTTTCTGCTGACGTACCACTCTCGCCCAACTACAAAATTATCGTAAATATAAGGTAATCTCATCCTGAATAATTTTAGGGGCAACGGAAAGAAACACTTCAAGTGTTTTATATTTTCAATTCCGATGGTTACATTTTAATGTAACAATGAGAATGTATGCGGTCCGTTACAAGTATAAAAAACAAGCTAATGCTAATTAATTCATTTCCCGAAACAAGCTTAAGCCAAGAAATTTGGATGTTAGCTAATCGGTAGCTTTGTCAATAGAATTTTCCCCATGTATCTGAGCTGTCTGTTCCTTTCCTCAGGTCAGATCATGGAGTTTGCGGAGCTGATAAAGACTCCCAGGGTGGACGGGGTGACTTTACGTCGGTCTTTCTTTCCCACTGTGGAGGGGACCCTGTGTCTGACAGGCCATCACCTGATTCTCTCGTCCAGACAGGACAACACAGAGGAGCTGTGGCTGCTGCACTCCAACATCGACTATATAGAGAAAAAGTCAGTAACTGCTAAAAGATTATCGTTTTTTTCCTTTTTTTCTTTTTCATTATTTTTCACATTCAATTAAAAAACTGTCGTGATTGTGTAATATATTTTTAGTCTGCAAACTACTGATCACATAAAAGCACATCTCATGTAAAAATCAAGGCAGATCAGGAAGACGTGTTTACTGAGATCATTTTGCATGACAAGGGAGAATGTAAGAATGTATTTGAGTGTGGTTACTCCTTTTGATTCAGCCCACACCTTATAATAACTGCATGCAGTAGGTCTGAGCATTTTAACCTCAGTGTTTCTACACCACTTTGATTTTAAACTGTTGTGGCTGGAAGTAGCAACACAATGTTTACCAGTTTTGTGGAAAGCGCTTGAAGCTGTAAACAACATTGAAGATTCACTTTTTGACCATGTGAAAATCACAAACGAAAGATTTCACACTGTCATGGTCCAGTTGATGAATAAGCTGCAGTCCCTTATCTTTATAGGAGGCTACCAATTGTTTGTAAGTAAAGGATATGTTTACATGACACCATGTGCTAGCCAGGAAGGACACAAGTGAGTTTGCTTGCAAGCAAACAGGATTGTCAAAAGTACCTAATTAGCTGGAAATCTTTTTCAGGACTGGGCTGCATGGATGTTAAATGTTACAAACAGAATATTTAGAGACTTTTTCTACTGGTAGTTAGAGCATGTTGTTAATTTAAAGAAAGAAGAAGAAAAAATATATAATGCCCAAGACTTTTTCTAGCTGTTTTTTTTTTTTTTGAGCTCCCATAAGGCAAATGAGAACTTTAGGTATTTACTGAGGACATTTCTTTTCTCATCTCAGCACCACCCATCCAGCTCTGAACCCTATGCTTTGTTTAAATGCAGGCACGAGTATTAAAACAACCTGACGACATTCTGCTGTGCGGCAAAACTTCAATTTTGTGTCTTATACATGACAGTTGTTCTGCCTGATTTATGATTTGAATACATTCTCCTCCTCTGTCAGATTTGTGGGGTCTCTAGGAAGCATCGTAATCAAATGCAAAGACCTGAGAGTGATCCAGCTCGACATTCCAGGCATGGAGGAGTGTTTTAATATTGCTAGCTCTATTGAGGTAAAAAAAAAACCCCAAAACATATTCTAAAAGGCTGACTTGTATTATATTCATGTAGAATAAAAGTCCATATGTTCTTAATCTATCCATAGGCTCTGTCCACACTTGATTCCGTCTCTCTGATGTACCCTTTCTTCTACCGGCCCATGTTTGAAGTCATAGAAGATGGCTGGAACTCATTCCTTCCACAGGATGCTTTTAAAGATCTGGAGTCCATGGTATGGACATGATTAGAGAGAAACATTTGATGCTTAACATTCTCCCAGACTTCAGTTCCAAATGTTTAATACTTTTGAACTGCCTTCATTCCCTTCATCAGACAGATGAGTGGAGACTGAGTGGAGTCAACAAGGACTTCAGTGCGTGTCCATCATACCCCAGTCTGGTGGCTGTGCCCAAAGATGTTGATGATGACGCCTTGAGGAAAGTAGCTACCTTCCGTCATGGCGGCCGCTTTCCAGTTCTGAGTTACTACCATAAAAAGAATGGCATGGTGAGTTCTAAAAGGAAAGTTACGTGTTTCTTCTTTTCTTTGTGGTTGTAATTGTGTATGGAATCTTTACTTCCTCCTTCAGGTGATGATGCGAGCGGGGCAGCCTCTGACCAGCACCAATGGGAGACGGTGTAAGGAAGACGAGAAGCTGATCAATGCCACCCTGCGACCAGGCAAACGTGGCTACATCATTGACACTCGTACTATCAGTGCCGCTCAGCAGGCTAAAGCCAAAGGTGGAGGTTTTGAGTCTGAGGCTAACTACCCCCAGTGGAGGAGGATCCACAAGGCGCTGGAAAGGTGAGCGACCTCTACGAAGATCTAATTAGTTTTTTTGTTGAGTTCTACAAAGCACAGTGTTTTCTGTTTGCTATTTATGTCTCCTGTGCTTTCTAATCATAATAATGTTTGGCATACTGAACAAAAATACTTCTGAGCAGGTTTTATTTGAGAATATTTCTCTTGATTGAACAATAAATTCAGGATTGATGGATATTTGCGGTTAATATTGGCCACAACCATGTTAACCGTGGTCACTAATTATTTAATAATGTAAAATATTCACGTTGTAAAAATGCTGTTATTGGAGGAAGGAACGAAACATAAATGTGTGTTATTTAATGCAACACGTATGATGGGTTTACATATTTCCGGGTCTTTCCAGGTCAAACATCCTCCAGGACAGCCTGATCAAACTGGTGGAGGCGTGTAACGACCAGTCCCACAGTATGGACCGCTGGTTGAGCAAGCTAGAAGCTTCCAACTGGCAGACTTATGTCAAGGAGATCCTCACCACAGCCTGCCTGGCAGCTCAGTGTATCGACAGGTCAGAGGACAAAGTTCACTTTTTACACTAATCTTGAACAGTTACAGAATATCCTGTTAGCAATACGTTTGAATTCCACCAGTTCCATACACACTGAATTGCAAAAAAAAAATCCCAGTGTTCAGTCGCAGGTGACGCTGTCACAACCTGTCATCATGTGCTCTCATCTCAGGGAGGGGGCTTCAGTTCTGGTCCATGGAACAGAGGGCACAGACTCCACCCTGCAGGTGACCTCCTTAGCTCAGATCATCCTTGATCCGTCCTGCAGGACCATCAGAGGCTTCCAGGGTTTGGTGGAGCGAGAGTGGCTGCAGGTGATCAGCCGTTCCCAGAGCTACAATCTTTGTGATAAAACCAGTGACTGGGAATGACAGTGAAAATAATGTTTGCGGAGTTGGAAGTTTTGCTTTATTAACACATCTTTTAGCATTTTAAATTAAAATGCAAATTACGTTTGAGAAATGTGTACTACTTTAGAGTAGCTCATGTATTTTACTGTTTTCTATGCAGGTCTAATAATCATTAACCAGTAATCACATAATGATGATTGTGGATGAGTTCTTGGCATTCCCCCTCATGGAGGCTCTCACCTCTTTGATCCTCCTCCCCAGGCAGGTCACCCGTTCCAGCAGCGCTGCGCCCAGTCAGCCTACTCCAACAACAAGCTTCGCCAGGAGGCCCCCGTGTTCCTGCTCTTCTTGGACTGCGTTTGGCAGATCCTTCGCCAGTTTCCGTGCTCCTTTGAATTCAGCGAGAGCTTCCTGGTGCTGCTCTTCGAACACGCCTATGCCTCTCAGTTCGGTACCTTCTTGGGCAACAACATGGCTGAAAGGTACATCTGTTGAGGTTGGCTGGCCTGGTTTTGTCAGCCTGCAATTCACTCACACATGTTCACACAAATACAGCTGCTATACATCAGTATCCAGCCGTTAGTGTTGCATTTGTCGCATTAATTATAATGCACAATATTTTAGGGAGCCTTCCCTTCACATTGTTGAGCCACTAAGCAGCTTTAATAAAGCAGATATGGATTAAGTGATTATCCCCAAAGTCAATCCTTACATTTTTATGAGGGAAAGGAGACTGTTTTCACCAACCTCAATGACATCATCCAGCAGTTTGTCATTGTGCATGTTTTAAAGTCCTTCAATAAACCGAAGGCAGCAGCGTTCTCATTGGTTGATTTTACTCCCCTCCCCTCTTCCATAGAGCCAAGCTGTCTCTGCCTGAGAAGACCGTGTCCCTTTGGTCGTGGGTGAATCGGCCCCAAGAGCTGGAGCGTCTGACCAATCCGCTCTATGAGGCCAACAGTCTGGTGATCTGGCCCTCAGTGGCCCCTCAGAGTCTGCTGCTGTGGGAAGGTAAGAAACATGGAAGGCAAGGAGAGACTGAGACTATAAACGTCTGCTCATTAAAAGCTTTACAAAAAATGACTGTCTCACTCAATTCAGCAAACACTCTGAATTTGGCTTGTAATGTAAGCAGCAGTTTGAAAATAAACTAAACAGAAGCAGTGTTATCAGGAATATTGATCACAGTTATACTGAATGATCACAGACTATTTATTGCTTGGAAGTGGAAATAATAGCATAATTATAATCTGAATAAATTAATTACCGACGAATAACACAGAGATATGTGGAAAACTGATCAGGGAACATTGTTTTCTCCTTTGAAATTTCACCAGAAGGGGGCGCCACTGACTTCACTACAGTATTTGCTGAACGGACTGTGAAACATTTATGAATTCTGTGATGCAAATATTTACATTAAATGACATTTAACTACAAACATTCAGTAAGTAGTAAACTATTTGCTTTGTATTATATTGTAATAAGATTATTATTGAATGCATATAGTGATTTTAGTACATTTAAGTTGAGATACAACAAGCTACAACAAACTAGGTTGTATGATTTTCTATTCACCAACTCCTTTCAGACAATCCACTTTATGAACCATACTTACAGGTCCTTTCATACTTACAGGCCCCTTGTGTGTGTTACAGGGGCCTGTACATGCTAACATATATGCATGTGTTTGTTTGAAACGAGAGAATGCGCTTAATTTCCCTTAATTTCCCTTCGGGAAGTCTACAAAATAAAAAATAAAATGTCCTCACATAACCTCTTATGACATTATTCACACATCACATTTTCAGCATTACTGACATTGCTTCCCAGGCATTTTGTTGCTGTTTGATGAATGAGTTTAGGTATTTATAGGTCACACAGAAACATCCTCACTGACCTCTGGACTGGGATTCCCTGGTTCCAAGAAGCTGTGTAAAACAGAACACAATCAGTGTTTTTTGACATGTATTTGAAAACTGTGCCGACAATATATTTAATGTTTTATTGCTTCAGATGTCTTAAGTTTCTACGTGTATGACTCTGACGACCGTAGCGTGCTTCAGTCGAGTTTGGACAGGAGCAACAAATGAGGAATGTGAAGTTAAAAGAGAAATATGTGGTATTCTCCACACCTGTTTGTGTTCAGCAGTGGGAACAGGTCTTATTATTGTGTGTGAAAGATCAGTCAATCACAAGCAAGAAGGGGGCCACGTTCAACACAGTGTGATTGATAAAGGTTCATATGTATGTTCAGTAACCCTCCATTCAATTTATTGTTGGTTAACAGATTGCAAATGATTTTATCCTCTTTATCTAGATCAGGAGTGTCAAACTGTTTCATCCTGGACCACATCAGCATTGTGGTTGCCCTCATAACTGCCAGACTATAAAAATATACTGTATATATGCTCAGATTACAGACTCTGCATTCAGTAGTGACTGGTTTTAGTAAAATATTTAATAACAAGCTCTGAAAATTCCAGACTAGATCAATAATGGGAAGCAGGATTTAGCTTACAATTAGTTGAAATAGTGAGTTTAGTAACAAAAACACACACAAATGCATGCACACAAACACACATACACAGACACACAAGCGCATACCTAGAGACAAAGACATTGGACACACACTAATATTTCTCTGTTGTTAGATTATATATTATTATAAAATAATTGAATCCTCATTAACTCATCCATCAAAGGTAAAACATTTCTAAGTGAACAATCGAGTTTTTTTAGTACCATTACACAAGTATTGTCAAGCCCTTCAGTGTTTATGACATTCTGTTCACTGTGAGGGTCAGGACTGTGTGCCACACATCATTGTGGTCTGATCTAACTACCGTCTGCGACATATAGATATATAGTTTGTGTTCCAGCAGCTAATCTGCTGAGACCGTGTGTCATAGATGACGGTGACGGCATTTCATGAAAACAAAGGGCTGTGATGATAGTAAACATGCAGCAGACATCGGTAGCCGAGTGAACACACGACAAAACACCCAGGAAACAGTATGATGTGCCAGTGGGCGGGACGTCCTGTTGGATTTAGGACTTCCACAGCTCCAGCTTCAGCTGGAAACCTGGGATTGCGTCTTTTATCTTCATTACTCCGTACATGTTCACCACAGCAGTACTGACATTGCTTTCATCATCAGCAAATGAAAACACCAGATAACTAGACATTGCGTTATTTCTGGTGACTTTTAATTCTGCTGTCAGTGGCTCAGGTTAGCATGCTGGGCTTCTTTGAGTGTTTAAGTTCTGCCATAAGCTGCATTCCTTTGGACACTGCCTGAGGCTGAAACGACAAACTGGCTTGTTACTATTGAAGCAGACATATATGTGCTCTCTTTTCTTTTTTTTAAAGTATCTTCCCTCTGAATAGACTTTTCTTTTCTTGGACTTTTTGATGCTATTTATAATTTTTGCCAACTCTGGCACTTCATTATTACCCTGTACTTTAATTACAGTATTTTCCGTACTATAAGGTGCACCTAAAAGCCTTTAATTTTCTCAAAAACCAACAGTGTGCCTTGTAATACAGTGCGCCTTACATGTGAAAAAGTTTTAAAATAGGCCATACATTGAAGGTGCACCTTATAGTCCAGTGCGCCTTATAGTGCGGAAAATAGCCCTGTATTTGACATGCTGATATCCAGTGGGTGTTTTGTCTTTGTTGCAGAGATAGAATTGTGGGACATGCAATTTATGAACTCTGTACTTCTTTATTTTATAAGCACATCAGTCTTTTCCAGCTCTTGCACATCAGCACAGACTGATCTGACTGGAATCGGAATGTTACAGATACCACACAACACTCCCCACACTTCCCCACCAACTGGTGGGAAGAGGAGCAGTGACACACTGAAGGTTTGGTGATGATGAATAGAATCTGTGTGGGTGTGGTGCTCGTTTGCTGTAACTATCAGCAGGCTTTCTCAGTCATAGCACGAAGCTGAAACAAAAATAGCTGTTAAAGGGTCACTGGAAGGCAGTAATATCCATTCACTAGAAAGCGATCGCTATAATGGCCTTCAGCTATATTTCATGATTTCTGCCATTTCACATACTGTTATCAATAAATTAAACTTAAAAATAAATTAACACTAAAAACACATTTTTGCCAAAATGAGAATATCATGAGGTGATTTATGTGTCATTTCCCCCAATACAAGCTTAGTATTGAAAATAAACCATATATTTTCTTTTTGGAAATGACTTGAAGAGCAGTTGAAAATTTTCTGACTTGGAGTTCAGAAACTTAAAAATGCCACAGGGGAGTCTGGGGTCGTTAGGTTCAGGCGCTCCGGTCTGAGGGGCCCCTTTCATGCCTAAAGCCTCTGAGCCACATCCTGAAACCAAAGCAGCATAAATCCTGCTCAGACAACTCCTCCATTTCATTCAGAGAATGAAATGCACTCCTTCAGCCCACCTCAGCAAGGTGTACATTTATGTAATATACACAGCAGACCTATGACGGAGTAAGACTGAAATGATTGTGTATTTCTTAAAGTTTATTGTGAAATCCAGACAGAAAGATGATTAAATCCCGTTTTGCAACATACTTGAAAACACTCAGACACATTCCACTCCTCCAGTTTGTTTCACTTCTTTCTTTTTTTTTTCCATCCAAAGGAATATTTTACTGGTATTAACCTGAACTGAACACTAAAAGAATATTTTAGGTCCCAGTTTCTAATTGAGTCACCATGGGTTTTTTTTTTAATGTGGGTTATGGGAAACATCACTAACGTGGGGGGGGGGTGTAAGTCGCTTTCCAGTCATGTAGATGCAACCTGAATTCCTGTTCAGGACACACTCATGATCTAAATGTGACCTGTCTGTTGTGTCTTATCATCCAATCATGTGCCTCCGTCTGGTTTCCAGTAAATCCATGCCCACTCTTCATCAAAGTGAAAGTGAAAGAAAGACTGGATTAGCATTCAGGCCACTGAATGGTAATTAATATATGTAAATACATTCAGACCAAAGAACCTCTCTGTCTCTCAGTGATGCTACCTCCATAACTAAACACCTCTTCACTGTATGTTTGTTGAACTAGTTTTGATTCTGTTTTAGTTCAGAATATTCTTAATCACACCTTTATATTTGATGTCAAATCCTCACATTTTTTATGCTTGTCACTGTGTAGAAGAGCAACAGTGATGGGTTTGTTGTGGTATGTCGGTCGAGTCTTAGTACACAAAGATGTGGTTAAACCCAGTGACCTTTAGGATCAGCTGACCCCCATCCCCCACCCCCTCTAGCTGCCATGAGGTTTACCATTTGTGGTCCTGAAAGAACTACTTGTCCTTTCAGGTTGACCTCTGATCACTTTAGTGACCGTGTAACCTGAGTTTTAGATCACCATCAGCTTTGGGTTTACTCTGTGTGTAGCGTTAGCACGCTGCCATGAGAAGCTGTGATGGTGAATCAGGTAAATGTTATAACTGCGTGACATTAACGTGATGGCTTTACAGTTACGTGATGATGCTCTTTCCTGACTTTGGAAGAACTGTTCTCAGCATTGGTTTAATAATACGAAGAGATTTCATGCCAGACTTGTTTCTACATCAGCGTTTTACGTTTCCTACAAAAGCATAGAAATATCATCTTGTTCTTAGGGTTAGTAATGAAAAAAATTAACCAGCTCCCTCATTGTGAACAGTAACTAAGGTTACAACATGTAATCTTATTAAACATAATCTGTAAATTACACACAGCTGGATATGTGATACAGGAAGTATTTAAAAGTTTCTAACTTAACATGTACTTTTGTTTGAACTTTGCTATTTAGTAATTCTGACAACACATGAATCCGGTGAGAGGAATCCTTACTTGCAGATTAGTTACACTGCCCTCTTCTCCTTTCCATTACAGGAGTATTCCTCCGCTGGACTCGCTCCACCAAATGTTTGGATGAGGCCTACGACGAAATGGTACATATAATCGAGTATAACAAGGAACTTCAGAACAAAGTAAACACCCTCCGTCGGCAGCTGGCCCAGCTGGAGACCGAAGATTCTCTGCTGCAGACGACATAAAGAGAGAGAGAGGGAGAGGTGAAAGCAGGGAATTGAAAATGTAATAATGTGAAACCAAATATAAAAATAGATCAGTGCCGACCAGTTTCAGGGTTTTGTGAGGTTGAAATTCATTTCAGAAATATCAAAAATGATATCCAAACAATATTTTGAGGAAACTGAGGTGGACTAAACCCTAAAATTGTAAACTAGCCATTCTTCTGTTATGTATTCATGGACTGAAAGAGTGTACTGACACTTAATATATAAAACAGAAAAATTATATTGTTTCTCAGATAATTATTCTTATTCTTGGTTTGTCTTTCAAACTAAGCAAAAGGCAAGTGAAAGAATAATAAAAATAAAACAGCCAATTATTTTTCAGAGTGCTGCTATTGAAAACCAAACACTCCTCGACTTCATTATCGAGTTGAAGCTGATTAACCGCAGAAAACCCAAATAGAAAGATAATTAATGAGTCGTTCATGTCCTAAATTTTCTCTAGCTGTATTTAAATCTGATAATCTGCTGCTTTTTTTGTTGTTGTCACAATTCATTTTACATTCATTAAACTGTGAGTTTAAGTCCAGTCTGTAAATGTCACCATAGGAAATTTAAATGCAATTTTTTTGACATTTCATTGACTGAATGATTCACTATCAGATCACTTGAAAGGGAAACAATCCCAAACTCCATTCTGATTCTAATATAAGTGCATGCAGACCTCTCCATACAGACAAAGCCATTATCAGATGTCAGGGTTATGTAGCCTGGTCAAACCTCCACATCGCTGCCTTTCATTTACAGGAGCTGATGACTCAATAATAAATTAAACGCATGAGCCGTTTGCCCCGAGGACGAGTTAAAAGATAGCTACATATTTTTGGAGAGGAGATAAAACCTTTGCATTTTCAATTACGACACCTGACACATGATTGCACCAAACATCCTGCTGAATTTATAGTCCTGAAGCACTGCAGGGTAACTATGGCAACATATAGGGTGCTGTAAGACAGCATGTGACTTTGCTGCACCCTGAGATGACATAATAAACGTGGGAGGGATCAGCACCTATGACACGGCACACATTTAATAGGGAACGAACCACACAGCTTGATTCTCGTGTGTTTATGAGACCGTTTCTTGACATTCTGGTTACATTGTACTGTAGGAGGTATCGACAAGCATGTATTTAACGCAATTGTGTGAAAAATCAGCTTGCATACTATAGGTACTGGGGGTTTAGTTGCCACAGCGATTGTGTCCATGTTCATCATACTCATACATCATACAGTCTGAAAATTTGATGTGTGAGATCATCGCTTTTTATAATTTTGTAATCAATGTTGCCTCGTAATTGTTGTCTTAAAGTTCACTGGGAACAAAAGGTACATCTGTGAAGATGTGTTGTTAATCCAGAGATAATGCGATCCGCATGAAAAGCAAATGTTCTTGTCGTACCAGTAGAGTCACTGAAAAGCTTCTGGCATTTCCTCTTTGCACTTGGCACAATACCAGATCGCTAAATGATATTGAACATTTTGACTCAGATACTCTTGGCTTAGTGACATTCTAGATGATCCTTCCATGATTTACATGGATGAAGTCATACGGTAATTAATTAAATTCAGTCCAGTTTTGTTTGTTTTGCGAGGACAATGACTGTCTACCTGTCTTCATGTCATTTTCATGCAATTGATCTGCTTTGCTTTGAGGATAATGTAATAATCACACTAAACAGTCCAAATCCCAGACACTACACTGAACTGCTTTATGTTCCTCCATGATTCCTCCTGCATCATGCAGTTTTCTATTTGCTCAAAAAAAAGACACCATACAGTATCTATTGTTTCTCTGTGACGTGAATCTTGTTGGTGTACTTTAACTTCCCTTTCATTTCCTGTTAAATAGTTTTCTCTTTGTCAGTGTCAAACTGACAAGATCTTCAGCTCCATTAGCAAGCAGTGCTTTTGTCTGTGTTTATACATATCAGCTACACGCTAAGCCTGTGTAAAAAGTCAGATTGCAAAATTATTATTTTAATTCTTTTATATATATATATTGTTGATCGGATATCTGGGAAATCAAACTACTGTTCAGAAGATTTAATGTATTTTGTTCTTCATCTATTAAAAACTCAAAGGATGATTTTCTTGTTATTTATTGAGTCTGTGTTGATACAGCACCTCCAACCCTGAATTACCAGTTTGTTCAAAAACGCTACAATAATTATTAAATTACTTTTGAATATGTCAGCTTCATGGATGAACCTCTAGGCTCTGCAGCCTTTTAGCTGAGTTTCGGTCTTCCCAGTTTGTTCTCCCAGAAAGCAACTGGTTTTATGAAAATCTCCACTACCTGCCCAGCACCAAAAAGTAAACACATCCAGTCGGATGGTAATCCTGACACAGAATTTAGCAACGGCTTTATGTTGAGATGACGCGTCAGTGTTGCTGCTGCTATGGGGACCTGATCACCACCCAATAAGGAACACACATGCCTCCATACTGGAGGATAATGTTTCCCCCTACCCTGTCCTCGTATAGCTTACCTCATAGCGAGGTGACAGCTGCCATGAATGTAGTAGTCTAGTATTTTGTTATAAAGATTAATCCCCTTTAATTGAACATGAGTCATTTATCAGTAATTAGGTTTCACAGTCAAGCCTCTCGCTGCGATGGTCAGTTAATCCATTGAAAAGCTGATTGCAGACGTGACTGTTTATTGTTTTGGTGACTCACATGTTCTGTTCTTGGCCAACAGCATCAAACTGAGTGAAAGGAAAAGCAAATCTGTGTTGTTGTTGCACAGTTCTTATCATTTTCTCTTTACAGTAGAAGACCTGGGTTATCTGAAGTTCATCTGTAGAAATCCAAACAATGGTGTGGTTTTGTTTGTGAAAAGTGTTTCGGCTTACAGATTAACTTTGACCAAGTCATTTCTGTCCCAGTGATGACAAGCGGGGGTGTGTGTGCCTTTCCACCACTCATGTTTCAGCGCCGGTCATATGCCTTCCCTGACGCCCCATTCTGACACGTCCAGTTCTCTCCGCTGTAAACAAACGTCAAAGTCAAACAAAGGGTGTGTACATGCATCCTATCTTTTCCTTGATAAGCATGAGGTCATGTTCGTATTAAAAAGGCCGTGGAGATTTCCCAACTTCTTCTACAACTATAACACAAACAGTTCAGCCACAAGAGCCAGCCTTGTTCAAGGATAATTACTAATCTAATGTCTCTGCAATTCGACACGTACTTTTTTTTTTTTACTTTCAAAAGAAGTAAAATTTTGTTGTCCTCCAATTACATTCTTTGAATTTTTGGATTTAAAGTATTTCAATTGTGTACCCTATAAAGGATATGTGTGTGGCCCAGTCACATTTAGAATACTCATTGTTGTAACATCTCAGTATTTGCATGAGCCTTTAAATCCAGTGAACATCATCATCATCATCATCATCATCATTATCATCATCATCATCATCATCATCATCCCGGATACTGAATAGGGGAACGCTAAAATAAATAGATTCCATCTGTGTGTTGTTTTAATTTCCCACAACTCAAGAACTTGACCCACTTTCACACTTTCTACAGACAACAACCACAGTGATAGCTTTGGCATTTTAGGGATTTTTTTTGTTTGTTTTTTTTGTTCGATTTCTCTCCATCTCCATGGTTACATGTTTGTCTTAGTTCTTCAGATGTGAAACTGAGAGAAAATTCTAAAAGTTTGAAAAAATAAGGAGAAACTTTCTGTGTAACCCTGAGGCACCTAATGGATGATAGATAGATAGATAGATAGATAGATAGATAGATAGATAGATAGATAGATACATAGATTAGATACATAGATTAGATACATGGATGGATGGACACATTAGACTGGAGCTCATCGGATTTACAGCAGACCGAGCGGCGGGGTTTCTGTGACGTAGTGTGGGCGTGGCCAGAGAGGGAGGACCGCACCTCCGAGGCTCCGCCAATCCGGGAGAAAGCCGGCTTCCTGTCAAACAGATGGCAGCTGATATAAAGCCTGAGAGGGTAGCTGATGCAACACTGGACGGAGATAACACCGGCGAAACGTCACAACTCTAGAAGCCACAGGATCTGCCCCAAGCAGGAAGCCGCATATAATTACCCCGAACGTTTGTCGTCCTCTAACCTCACAACTACCGGTGAGTCCGATTATTAGTCTGATTATTTCAGCAATAGAGACCAGTTGGTGATGGTATATTTTGCTCAATTCATTTGATTACTCTTTTTTTTTTTTTTTTTTAATTATACTGTATTTCAGTTTCCCTTGAAACAATTTTCTGGGCTGTTGAGGCAATAGCCAAATCAACCGATTAAAAATATCTCTTTCTTATTATAGTTATAAAAGCGTTACTGTACGCGTTTCGAATTCAACGGCTGCGCTCAGATGCTGACCCATATTTATTGGCTGACATCCATTAAAAAGCAAGTTTAAAATAGTACACTGAACTAAAATTGTATTTTAAGTAACTATCACCCACGTGGAAACGCAGCCAGTTAAAGCACCAAAGTTAATACATCTGTCAGGATATCAACAAAGACGCGCCACGTCATTTGAAAATTCCCCTGGACACGAGTGGGTCACACGATGATGTGTCCATAAATAAACCACTAAAATAGTAGACACATGAAGAACGACTTTTGCATTATTTCTCTTCTTCTGAGTCATTTTATTTGTTGCCGAAGACGAAAAATTAAAAAAAAAAAAAAAGAAAGTACAATTGATTCATGAAACGTTTCAAGAATATGCAGAAATCCTTTTTTCCCCAGATTGGTTTCAAGTTGATCTTGGCAATGTTTTCGTCCGCTTCTGCACGCCCTCGTTGCCTGATTGGCTCTCGCAGAAGGCAGGGCATTATAAATACTCTAAAGTTACTCATCTCGGTCCTTTACTTGGACGCTTACATCCTCGGTAAGTCTACACCCCATTTGATGAGTTGGTTAAAGTCTGGTCGGCTGATGAAGGGTGAAGAATCTACAGATTTTTGCTCCATTGAAACTTTACGCGTTCATCTGGTTGGACTCAAAAAGACTCAATGTTCTGACTTAATGTTCCACTTATTGTATAGTTGTGTTCGATTCATGAAATGCAAGTAAATTTACCACAAGCAGAGTTCAATCGAAGCGTTATGTTTGATAGATCGTGAGTGAAATGGTTGTGATCAAATGTTGGGTGTTGCTATGCGTTCGCGTCCTGCGCTGCGCGTTTTGGAGACGGTGGTGGTTTCCGTGGGTGGAACCGACGCGTCTGCTTTGCCGTGCTGGCGCTTTCTCCCCGCAACCATGGCTGTCTGCAAAGTTCTGCTGTTTTCTTCAATAGTTTAACCTAAAGTCGATAAATTTATCCACTAGTTCCCCCATTCTCATTTTTTTTAGTCTTCTGGTTTTGTGCGTTTTGCCCCCTGAGTTCTGGGAAGGAATGGAATTCGTGTAAAAGGCTTCCGAATGACAGCCTAAACTTTTGTAACTGTTAAAATCAATCTCTAAATTATTTGTAAATAGACTCAAATTAAAAAAAATGGATCTCTTTATTAATGAAGACTAAAATCCAGAGCCTGAATTTCCCAGATGTCTCTGAGTACAATTGACGCTCAAAGGTGTGAACTTTCTTTTCATCCCAAGATCCCATCATGCCTGTCATCAGAACCCTCAGTAAGGTGGCCAAGCAGACCCTGCTCAGCACCCCAGGATGTGGCTGCCAGCCCCTGACGGTGGCTGTACGCAACATCAGCTTCTCCCCTCGCCAGGTGACATCTGATGCCAGCTTCCACTCCGTGTCCTTCTCAGAGACGGACCACCCCAAGGTCCTCATCACAGGTACCAGCTCAGATTTAACGTTAGAAACCACTAGGATGTCCCATAACATCTGAACTGAACTTTAAAGGCTTAATGGTGAAAGCAAAGATGGCAAATGCTGACCATATTCTTATTTCCCACACTCCTTAATTATTCCAGTCACTATGGAAACTGAGATGTATTATCCGCTGCTGGTTTAATGTATGCAGTATCAGCTAACGCTCAGATTTCTGTCTCTTGATGTGATGCAGGAGGTCTGGGGCAGCTCGGGGTGGGGCTCGCTAAGCTTTTGAGGTAACTTTTTCTGACTCACCTGTTTCCTGCAGCTTGTAAACAACCAGTGGTAAAAAAAAAAAAAAAGATAACGGTGCGTTTACGAAATACTTAGCAGTGGTTTCCTGTTTTCACAGAAAGAGGTTTGGTAAGAACAACGTCATCCTGTCTGACATCAGGAAGCCCCCAAGCAGCGTGTTCCACAGCGGTAAATGAACTTATATACTGAACTGTGTTAGCATTGAGGGCTGTAGTATGAAAGACTTCTTTTCTCCAATATTACATTTTTAGACATCATGTTGTAGATGTTTCTTACTTTTACTTTAAAATAGCAAATGCATTCACCGTAAGAATTTGGTTTATTTGAACATGAAGAACTAGATGTGTGTTATCGATGTGTTATGTCTTGAGTGTGGAGTTTTTGTTTCATCATGTCGGAGAGCACAAGGTTGTGTTTCGTATATGACTAATTTCAGATTAGATAAACATGGATGGAGCAATAAAGGGTATATTTACTGCAGATTTATTGCGAAACAACAGAGTGTTGAGAGTCATTGACTTCCTTTCATTCATGGTCAACTGTAGGTCAGCTTCCTGAAAAATTCTCAAATTACTCCAAATCAATACGTGACAAACGGGGCCTTCTTTATGCCAATGTCCAGTAATGAGCTGTCCACAGACAAAAAGAAATGAAGCAGCTCGCATCTGTAAGCAGTAAATGAACGTTTATGGGCATAAGGAGTTAACAACTGCCTACAGAATTCATGAGAAACACAACGGCAGTCCTTTTACGTTAAACATGACGAACAAATGTGTGCTTACAGCTCTCATATTTGATATGTAAACAGAGAAGTATTTAGTCATCTCTGTCATCATCAGGCCCTTTCATCTACTCTGACATCTTGGACTACAAGAACCTGCGGGAGATCGTGGTGAACAACCGCATCACCTGGCTGGTTCACTACAGCGCCCTCCTGAGTGCAGTTGGAGAAGCTAATGTGGCCTTGGCACGCTCCGTTAACATCACTGGTATGCTAATTACAGAATTCATCTCATTGGAATTTATTTTTAAAGATCTTTAAACATAATTGGACTTTGGGGTTCTTATGGTATTTCCTGTTTCTAGGGCTTCATAACATCTTAGACATTGCAGCAGAGCACGGCCTGCGTCTGTTCGTCCCCAGCACCATCGGGGCCTTTGGTCCCACCTCACCCCGGAACCCAACACCCGACCTGTGTGTCCAGAGACCTCGCACCATCTACGGGGTCTCCAAAGTCCACGCTGAGCTGATGGGAGAGGTTGGATCTCATTTCCTTTACTTGGGGCTGTGCCTTTGCAGATAGACGTTGCAACTCCACATTATTATTGTCTTCCCAAATCTAAATTACATTCAATAAACAATAATGGATTATTCTGTGTTTTTCCCAGTATTATCATCACCGCTATGGCCTGGACTTCCGCTGTCTCCGCTACCCAGGAATCATCTCTGCTGACTCTATGCCTGGAGGTGGCACGACGGGTGAGAAACACGCCAAGATCTTACACATTTTCAGTTTTAATGGGTGTTTACTCCTGTGGTGCCTCTTACCACGTCCTAAGCTTATGTGTCTTTTTCAAGAGTTGTAATTGTAGGCCAGCTGATAACTGGATCGTCTCATCATAGTTTTCACTTATTTGAACAACCCTCACATCCCTGTGCATGTCAAAGATCTGTTCTCAGGGTGGTTTGTCATACCCGTTTTAAAATTTAAATTGTTGTAATTTCAATATTGAATCATGTCTCGTTTCCTTCCTCCGGCTATTCTGATGCGAGGTGTTCATACAGTTTGTATTTGCCTCTGACCAGACTACGCCGTGCAGATTTTCCATGACGCCATCAAAAGTGGAAAGTTTGAGTGCAACTTGAGACCTGACACGCGACTTCCCATGATGTACATCGACGACTGCCTGCGTGCGACCCTGGAGGTGATGGAGGCTCCAGCCGACACCCTGAGCATGAGGACCTACAACATCAACGCCATGAGCTTCACGCCCCAGGAGTTGGGCCAGGAGCTCCACAAGCAGATGCCCGAAGTGGAGATCACGTATGATGTCGATCACGTACGACAGGCTATTGGTAAGTTATCCATGCAGGATGACTCTTATTTCCTTTCAAACATCTTTAGGGTTTAAAATAGAAATGCTAAAATCATATTGAATTTTGTCTCTCCAGCTGACAGTTGGCCAATGAACTTTGATGACTCCAACGCTAGGAAGGACTGGGGCTGGAAGCACGACTACGATCTCCCAGAACTTGTCCAGACGATGCTTAATTACCTCAGTGCAGATTCTCGCATGGCTCAGGCCAACTGAGAGCGTTTGACTTCTGTCTGTTCTTTGTACATAATGTAAAAAATGACCAAAGAGAGTAGAGAAACATGCCCTTTACGTAGACGTTGTCTCACTTCTCTTAGTAACCTGAGAAGGGTTCTCCCTGCACGGCATAAGGCAACTGCATTTCCTGAACGAAATGTTCGGAGCAGGTTAAACAGTCCTTCCTGCCCCCGTCCATCTACCCCCTGCTTGGGGTCTCCTTGGAGATTTAGAGAAGAGCAGAGCAGCAGGGGAAGGTTGTTGGCCCAATCAGAGAAAACATCCTGGCCTCTAAGAACTTTGGATGAGAAAGTGAACGACTTGCATGTTGATGAATCTTGCAAAGGTTTTACAAGATCTTTGTTGGGGGGAAAAAAGTCTATTTAAATTTATGCATTGTGCATTTTTAAGCATTTCGACCCGTTTTCCTTCGAATCATCAGGGTTTTATTTTATGCTAAATTATCATGGATTGTCAAATGTTAGGTGTTCAGGTCCTTTTAGCTCCCAGGGCAGAAATCAAGTGGGTTCATGAATATACAGGTTGTCCTCTTTATGAGATTGAAAAGTAAATTCAGCTCATTTACTGTCAAGTAAATACTTTGAATTACAAATAGGGCAATTTCTGATGCAGTGCATCTTTATTTCAAGCCGCACAGATCTGTCATTCTTCAGAGATGTTCTGTTTATGCTACATAAATTTATTTATTCTTTCTGGGTTAGATATGTGACCTTTTATCAAAAGAAACAATTTCTTAACACTCTTGTGTTCTTGTCCACTTTTATGCTTTTTTTTTTGGACACGAAAGTGAGATGTGACACCATATGCCACATTCACATCGTGTCTGTACTTGAACTTTTTGTAAAAGAAATAATGGGATCGGTTTCTGTGTGAAAGTCTTTGCAGGTTCTTGCTGTTACTTAAATCGAGCTTTGACAATAAAACCTTTTTCCTCATTGCTTGCGTTTTTTGTTTTCATGCATTAATAGCTTTGAGCTCTTGTACTTCATCAAACAAACTGTGATACTGTTGAAGTGTTAGGGAGGGTGCAAATATGAGTGTAAAACTTTCTCTGTGTCAAGCTAAAATCTTCTCTCCTGAAAACGCTGATATTGTAATGTTACTGAGGCTTACATTTGATTTGTGGTTTGTTAAAGTCAGCCTGACTCGCAGTTGCGACACATGGGAGCTGCTGAGCATGCGATAAGTGCCCCATTACTGACAGTGTGCCCAGCAGACAATGAATCAATTTTGACTGGACACTCATATCCCTGGTAATTATTTAATTTTCAAATTAATTTCAAATTATATAATTATCATAATTAATAATGTGACTACTAGAAACTTTGCTTAGAAATCAGCCAGACTGCATTCCTGAACAGGAAGAAACCAGTCATCAATGTCAAAATGTCTTTAAATTTAGCTCAAAGACTTTCAGTTCCAAAAGAAACACAAAGCATTGTGACTTTAAGACTTTGACTGTAGCTATGTAGAACACATCTTGCTTGAAGCTATTCTACACACAATCCTGTTTTTCATGATACTTTTCTGTGAATTGGGCTTATTTACAGTTGGCGACATTCATCCAGGAGAGAGTTTTATGTCCCAATTACAGTGTAGTGTTGTGTTATTTGCCTGTTTTCTGTATAAACATTGAATGCATTTCCACTTCAGATTATGTAATATGTATTGACAATGTCTGATAACTATGCTGCAACTCTATGGTTGCATAAATTGCATAAATTCTTTTATTCTAATTTAAACCCACATTTTCTTTCATTTCTATTTAATCTTTCATTTTAATTTACTCTTCAAAACTTTTACATCTGGAGAACATTTTTTTGTTACAAAATTATAATATAGAAACATATTCCAATTACTATCAATACCTAAATGGATGTACAGTATTATTGAGAAAAAAAATGACAGGTATTCATTTCAAAACAATAAATCCCATTCCAGTGAAAGGACATTAACAATCAGCACAGAAATAGATGCACTGAATCAAAGCAGATGTAGTTTTTCATTGAAGGACATAAAGTGTGACCTGAGAAGAGTAATATTCGCAATCTTAATAGCCTTTCTTCAATTTCTCCGTGTCAGTAACTGCAGTTGTACCATTGACCTTGTTTGGTTTTTCAATGCCGTGTTGCAGACAGAGAAGAGCAGAGACAAACTACCTGAGTGCACAAAGAAATGGATTCAGCTCGAACCTGCAATTAGTTAAAGTGCGTTTTCCATGTGGCCTCAGTCACATTGAGCCACTGCTGTATGTCTGAAGCACACACTACAGACACTTCAGGAGCTCTCATTGCTGATTTAAACCTCTCCTCTCTTTCTGTGTGCCCATAAAACTGTGGGTGTTCTCTCCGGTCGGAAGGAAAAACCCTAATTTTCTCATTACAAATTCCAATAAACAGAAAATTGTAGTCGGGATTTTTTTTCTCTTTATTTCCATCAAGCAAGAATTATTTCACACCCAGCAGCAGTTCTACAAATAATATTATCTTCATTTTACTTGTATTATTTTTACAGCTTGTATCTAACAGGGAAGACAAAAGAAAAAAAAATCCATCTTGTTGGAAATGGAATGGAATTACAAAAGAAAGTTAATATTTGTACTGCACTGAAATGTCTCCAAATACAACATTAATGACCTTTTCTCAACTGTTAATAGTTGATTGTTGCTGATGTTGAGTTGAGACTGTTAGTATTAACGTCCAGAGGTCAATTACAAAATATACACGCACATCTTCAAGCAATCATATGTACATATACATGTATGAAGAAACATTTCAGGAGCAAAATGTTCCCGCACACCAACGTTTCTGTGTGTACACTAATGTGACTGAGCATGTTCAGATTAGTCCGTCCAATCAAAAGGCACGGTGGGGTTCACCAGGAGCATGCCTTGGGAAACAGAAACAAAGAGCCATGTGACAAGGTGTTCACATCATCCCCCCTTTTTCCCTCCTAAGGGAAACCTAGCCTCTTATGTAACATGTCTCCCAGGGTGTACACACATACTTGCAGACCCGCCCACCACCAGCCAATCAGGGCGCTCGGTCTGCTGCCTTGGCCCTCCTTTGTCATAGTGTAATGCACATGGAGTCTGCAGCAACTCAGCTTACATTGCATCGGGGCAGAGTGAAAGAGGAGACATAAAGAGAGCTGGGGGTGGGGTGCTGGGCAGTGGGCCAAAAGGCCATAACATTTTGTTCCACAGCTGTTTTCCCACACGGAAACCTGTTACTATTATAATATAACCCAAGATCACACCACCCAAATCCTCTAATCTAAAGAAAAATTTAAGGGGCTGTTGTAATGTACAGTTTTACTTCAATCTTTGGAAGCAGTCACTCTTTTAATGCTTTGCATTGCTATACTAGGACTTCATTGTTTTTAAGTTTAGTATTTCTGCACTTTCCTGTTGGCATAAAACAATCCTGTCTTTTGCTTCTTTGCAAAGCATCTAATGTTCTTTCTGCACTCCAGTTGCTGCAGTGATGTGGAAGAGCTGATATCGCCATGGTCAGAAAATCAATCATGACCTGAGATCACAGTGACTTCTGGTGGTGAGCTCTAAGAGATCCCTGCACTGACAGTTTTTGATGGAATATTTGTCTCTATGAGACCTTTCTGTTGCCTGGTTAATATCTGATTGTGCGATTTGTGCACAGAAGCATTTAAAAAGGCCAGTTTGAGTTTAGAATCCACCAGAACAGAGGGGTGAAAATGACACCACAGATTAGGAGATCAGTTTTCTGCTTCTTTGCGTGACAATCTGCTTGTGTGAAATGAATATTCACTCTCAGCTGCTCTCAGCCAGTTACACAACCTCACCTTAATCCCGTACTTTAGGTGGCAATTTGAAGACTGACTTTGGGTCAGATTAGAGCTTCACACTAACAGGCCTTGTCAATTATACAAACAAGGATGTCTCTCTGGAACAGTAAATATGATGATTCTGTTGACTTTAATCAAGTACATTTATTTGGATGAACAACAAACAAATACGGTTTGACAAGGATTTGACATGTAATGGGCTTAAAATGTAACAAATGTCCTGAAATATCCAAATTTATTAATGTGACTTAGATAGATATGAAAAGTAAAAGTAGGTGTACCCAGTAGAATTGCTAAAATAAGGTGGAGGATGACATGTTGTGCTGTAACAAAACAATTACACCAAGATTCATCTCAGGACAAGCCGTGTGCTCTGATTCAGACTGAACTCACTGTTCAGATCTATCAGTCGTACAAGTTTAACATTAATTTGATGAAAATATCCACAGCAGTTCTATGCCACAGCACATAGAACTGGGGCTCGAACCGCCAGCATACTGATAAGTTGATGATACTCTTATCATCTGAGCCAGAGCCACACTTTAAAACAACAACCCAGGCAGTCAGAGACTGCAACATCCCGCAACTCACACTGACCTACTTCCAGGATAGGTCAGGGTACCCTGAAAGTAGTACCTGACAAGTGCATAGCTTTCTTTGACCTTTCAGGGTAGGTCAAAGCTATGCACTAGCTTTGACCATAGATCAAAGCTAGTGCATAGGTAGATCAGCGCACTAGTTTTGATCTATGGCCTTACACTGGCCTCCCTCTTCTTTCTATCTTATCCGGTTTCTGATTGTACAAAAGTTGAAATTTGACCTTGACCTAGGTTTCTCAAGGTTAAGGTCATCGTCTCATTTTTGTCCCCTTTGCCGCCCAAGTAATGTGGTTTTTGTCTCATTTCTCTATCTGCAACAGTTGGGAAGATATTTGGTGGACATACTAAAGGATGGACGGACGAACACACAAACACTGACAATTACATTACATCTCTGAAGCGGGATGTAATTAGTTGGTCAGAAAAAACAAAAGTGTTTGCTTTGTGTCTCAAGACTTTCCCTCCAAAAAACAAAGTGCCTGAAGGTGACTCAGATCTATTTATTTCATTTATCTTGGACAAGATTTCAAAGAACACTGTTAGAATATTACAGTGCTATTAGCATAAACAAACATTAAGTATTAGTCTCTGGCGTCTGAACAATGGGTCCATATCACATGTAAGTCTGCTGATAAGGTTGGATGAATGTACCAACCTTCACTATGGATCCCAATGTGTACTAGTGAAATTATTTTAAATTCATACTGTTAACTGTAATAATACTACACTAATAATTGGTAAATATAGAATGCACACGCCGGCTCCATGTTAAACTGTAACACTAAAGTACTGTGAGACCAAAACAACCAACAAGTCAGAAACCATCCTAGAAAACATTTAACATTTAAATAAAGATGAGTTTGAAGTTAATTTTGTTAAGGGGCGCACATTTGTCAAATATGATAATGAAAATAAGATAATTCTGGATTTTGGTTAAATGATTATGTTGAAAAGTCAGAGTCGTTTATTAAAAATTGTAACATTTTGAGTTATATTTTAAATCCTATTGTGAAAAATGAATGTTATTGAAAGAAAATTTGTACATAAAATGTTTAAGTTGCATGTGTTTATGTTTTAAACCACAAATGTAAATAATGTGCACTGTTACATTCTATTTTTTGATAATAAAAGAGAAAAAAAAAAGCAAAAAACAAAACATCACTGACACAAAATTATCATTCCACGAACAGAATGCGAAATCGGTTCGCATCCCAGCCTCGGCGTTTTAAAATTTAAAACCGGTTGCCTTCAGTTGTTCACGGTTAATTCCTCTTTCCCACAAATCGACATTGTTAAAAAACTTCTCATCGTTAAATTACACTTGAACGGTATCAGGGAGCGGATGTAGAATGTGGAATTTGAACTATGGTGACGTCATAGACACGGTGTGGACGTTTTCGTGCTGAGGATTTGTGCCTGTGTTGCCCTCTGTCGGCAAGGACAGTCACACGCAGTTACTCGTTACAAACGATAATGATAATTATCAGAATAATAAAATAATCGAAATTTTTTCATCTAAACAGGGATCACAGGAACAATATGTAATCGATTAGTATTTTACATTATATTTTTACGGAAAAAACCGAAAGTGGCCACATTGTGGTCAGGCATATCATTGGACACCTGATTGACTTGCCAAAGCTGTTTAAGGACCTCAGGATGTCCATGCTTGCGGAGCGTACGTAAATTAATTGTAGAGTTTTTAGTTAATATTTAACGTTAAAATGTATTTTACCGCACTCATTTGTATGACCTGTGTTTACAAAATATTTCTACTATTTGTGAAGGGATTTCATTCCGTCAGGACTGAGTACTTTTTACTTATTGAACCGTTCACATAGCTAGCATTACCATTAGTACTGTTAACACGTGTCTTACATTGGAGAAACTTGTCACTGGTTTGTTTCAGATAACTACTTTGTGTGATTTGTGCTTAATTACGACTATTAACAACACATTTGCTGCAAGCAAATGTCATTCCAATAACATGTTTTCTTAACATGTTATTGGAATGAAAAATATTGTCCCTGCGCTTATTACTCGAAAGGTTGACAGCTTCTTGAGAATGTTTCAATAAACAAGACATACGTTTTATTTTTAAGGAACAGTTACAGTGCATATTATACTAATTTCTGATCCTGTAATGATTTGAGTCTCTGGTCAAAGTCTTGTACATTACTCTGTATTGGGTGGTGGTTATGTAATGATGTTGCTGTCCTCCGTTCAGCCCGCAGAAAACAGAAGTGGTCCGTTGACCCGAGGAACAGCGCCTGGAGTAACGATGACTCCAAATTCGGCCAGAAGATGCTGGAGCGAATGGGCTGGTCTAAGGGCAAGGTGAGAGTCGACTACTAACTCAGATGTTTTTTCTTTTCTACATTATAAAGCATCAGAACTATGGAATATGAAATAGGGAGTGATGCCCTTAACAGGTGTCAACATAGAAAAATGTTTTGAATGTGATTGCAGACACGCTGACTGGTTCTTTTACTCTGGACATCTAAACTATCTTTTAGGTTTTGTGACTTAGAGGCCAGATCATCTGATGCAACAAGGATTCAGACCAATTGAATGTACATGATTATGAATTCAGATGGGGTTTGGTTTACTTGGTTTAGCTTTTTTTAAAATTTATGGATTACTACCATCGGTGTGTACCAAGTTATCAACACTACATTGGTATAACAATGAGTGATGTTCTTAAATGCGGTAAGAAGGATTCACTATTTGATGAGACACGTATGCTAATTAAAGAGGCATTCCACTGGGAGACCTCATGAAGATGATCAAGATAATACTAATAGTTGCAAAGCTGGCATCAGAATGAACTTTGTCTATTTTATTAATTTTTTATTGACATTGTTATTGAACAATAATGTCAAAGAAATGTCTTCCTTCATTTTAGGGCCTGGGCAGAAGTGAGCAAGGCTCCACCGACCACATTAAAGTAAAAGTTAAGAATGACAGCTATGGTCTTGGAACTACTGCTAGTTATGAGGTAAACACATTCAGCGCTTGATTTAAGTGATTTTATACTGCAGTTCAGTCTTTGTCGTTTGTTTATTGTTCAGTTTTTTCTTTTGCTTTTTCTCTTTGTTCCCTTTCAGACAGGTAGTCTGTTTTTAAGTGAGAACCCAAAAGAATTCATAGAACATTTAGCTGATCATCATAATGATTGTATTGCTCACAAAGAGCTGCAGGTTTCTGTTGTATTTGTTAATAACTTTGTTCCTTTATATTACTTGAACAATTAATAGATTTGCGATGTTGGCAAAAAATTATTAGAAGATCTGGTATATTCTAATATACCAGATATTCTAATAATTTGACCTTTGATCTATGGTCAATCTACATATAGGTTTAATTTGGTTTTGTTGAATTGGTAAATGAGCCCAAGTTTCAGCAGTTTGGTAACAAAGGAATATCTGTTTGAAGGAGAGAAAGAGTTATAAAAATAAGTGTTAAACAGGTAAACATAGTATAGTATCATGGTGTGGGTAATCGTTTCAACCTCAAGAACAGGTGATATATTGAAAATTGATGGTGTCATAGTTAAGAATGTATACCGCAACATTTTAGTGAGGCACAGCGTCCAGTGTAGTCATCTTATTGGGCCTGGATTTATTTTTCAAGAGGACAGTGACCATAAACATGAGTCTACTGCTAGAACTAGTCGTGACAAAAGTAAATCTGCTTTAACAGTGAAAATTTAGGGTGATTTGTACTTCAAACATTACTCTATTGTCAGAGACTTTGATTTGAGTTGCAGAAGGCACGGGTTATCATTTGCCAGATAGATGTTGCGTAATTGATGCAAATGAGGGACATACCAAATATTTAAGTGAAAATAAGATAAAGGCAGCAGGACTCACTTCATCTAATTTTTGTTACGCTCTGACCAACTATCTGCGTGTTTCATGAACGTTATGGAATGAAATCATGTTTTTGATGTGAGAAAGGGTTTAGCATGATCAGATCTGTCAGGTGTTCAAATAATTTTGGCCATGAATGTGGTTTTTTTTAATGTGGTAAATCTTTCAATCTACATATAATTCTGTCTAGATCAGAATGCCGTCATCTTTCTAGAAATACTGCAAGTGGCCTCTTAATACCATTTGCAGATAGTAATACTATATTACTATCTGCTTCATACGTTTTTCCTCCTTTTTCCTCTTTTCCTATTAGTAAGAAGCACATGATGGGTGCAGTCAAATAACCTGACATGCTGTTGAAAAATACTGGATTATAAAGAATATTGTTTACTCTCCATGACAAAAGGGCAATGCATTAAGTCGATAACACAATCTGTATTCAGGCCAATCAAGCAATTGTCAAATAAAACAATTTAACCATTAACGGTAAGACTTCTTGCTTGACAGTTCATTGCAGTGCATTGGTTTTTTATATAGAGGTGTCTAATAAACAAGCAAAGATTTTGCAAATACAGATATATCTCTTTTCATAATTTAAAAATAAACTCCGTAACCTTATAAAGATTCACTACAGTCAAATAGATGTTCATTGTCTCTTCTGTGTTGACAGGACAACTGGATTGCCCACCAAGACGATTTCAATGAGCTTCTCGCTCAGCTGAACAGCCACCATGGTCAAAATGCCAGCACTGGTATGTTGAAGCATGCTGTGTTGTACTGCCTGTGTTGTACTGCCTGTGTTGTACTGCCTGTGTTGTACTGCCTGTGTTGTACTGCCTGTGTTGTACTGCCTGTTGACCGTGGGTCTGAGAGGACTGCAATTTCATCTGTGCTGTACAGTATGTCATGCATATATGGTACATTTGACAATAAAGCTGACTTTGATGTGTGTGTGTGTGTGTGTGTGTGTGTGTGTGTGTGCGTGCGTGCGTGTAATGGCAACCAGCTTCAAGCGGTGTTTTATTCAAGATACCAATCATCATTGTGACATTAAAGGACACTGATTCCAGGGTGATTATAAATTGTCATTAAAGTTTCCATTTTCTTTCAACACAGCCCTTTTTATTTGGTCTCATTACTCTTTAAGTTGAGGACAGTTATAGTCTCTTAATATTTGTCAGATATTGCTTACAGGCACTTCGGTAATTATTAATTTCTGTTTTTAATCACTACCTGGACTTGAGTTATTTGGTGTGTTCTGTTAAAACACTGGGTTTGGATGAGATTTAAACAAAGAAATTATGGAGCATCTTTTTCTGGTTGCCAGTTCCACATCTGGACAGGAGAGGGCGCCGTACTGTTACATGTAGGACAGAAAACTTTTGGATGCAATTTATCTTTCAATGGACATCTTCATTACCACTAGTCTGGGAAACAAAGCTCACTGAATACTGTTCAATCTCAGCTGGTAAAGGTGTGCAGTCACAGTAAATATCTTGAATGTCTTAAAGTTCATGCATAATTTTTAATGGTTTAATTTATTATCTCCAGAGCCTCCATCAGATGAACAGAAAGGATTCAGCTTGGAGGAGAAATCCAAGATGTCGAGAAAACGGGTCCATTACACAAAGTTCACTAAAGGTGGGTTTCACCATCAGGCAGCTGACGGCTGTTCACACACAAACAGCAGAGGGATGTTCAGGAAGCTGCTAACTGGGGGTTCAGTCAGTCATTTTCAGCTGCTGTTACATTGAATGTCTGTAGAATCATAACAATCTAATGCACTGTTCATCACATAGGTACAGTTCCTTCTGAAACCACATTAGGCTTTGACAGTATCAAGACAGCAGTACTGAGTCAGGCTTGTTTGTTTGGTAGCAAAATCTCCAATACATTTCTTTGTTGCTGATGCCCTGACAAAAGTGGGTGTGTAGGGTGACTCCTCTAACCCCCCTCCCCCTTCCCTGTCCACCTGCCCACATCTTAATGTCTACCAGACAGAATTCAATGAAATTTCGTACTAAAACAGTCTCCCATATTTGGTTTTCTTCAATAAGCTTATTTTTCAGTTTTGCAGCACATCTGTCCTGAGAATAATCTCATGTCTGTTCCCTCACACTCACCTGTGGTAGAGGTGAGCAGAGATGGAGTTGTTCCAGCTGCAGAAGGCATCTGTGTCCTTGAACACAAATCTAGTAGAGTTTGACATTTATTCATCGCCCCACACACAAACACGGGTTTCTCTCCTCTGGTTGAGCCCTGTGCTCTTGGCTCCGACCACAGATACTGATCGCTGCTCTGTCAGGCTGTGCTGGGTCAGTCGGCCCGGTCACTGCTAGGGGAGGTTATTAATAACTCTTCCTTCTACTTTCATTACTCCTTTACACATCAGGAAGTTGAGATTTGCTGGTCAAGGCCAGTACACTGATAGGCACAAGGAGGAATTTGGTATTCAGGACTGAAATGAATTACCGATAGGCCATATTTTACAGTTTTACTATAGTCCAGTGATTACAGACACAATTTCTTAATGAGATTTTCTGGCTTTGCTATAATTCCCCAAGTCCTTCTGTCAGAAAGTGATGCAGGTTGATCACTGATCAACTCATGTTGGAGTCGTTCACCTTTCATCTCATCCATTTTTGTTACTACCGGTAAGTAAAATTGTTGAGGTCAGGATACTTCCAAAAACAAATATCTCAACTTTTGCCTCACCTGGAAGAGTCTTTTATGTTTTACGTCATTCAATAGCAACTTCCTGTTTCCTGTTTGGTGCATCTGGCATGTCCATTTACTGGCCCCCCCAAAAAACGGCACCTCTCGGGCTGTGCGACCCATTAGATGACCCTGCCAGATAGCGAATGGCCTCTCGTCATGTTTTTGTGATCTTAAGATGACAGGAAGCAAAATATTTCCTGATTGATGAGATGCAACACACCAGGTTTAATTTAAGACATGAAGATCTGCTCCTATAGGGTTTGAAGTTCTAACCCTCCTGGGGCGATCCATTCCATTGTCACCATCAGCTGTTTAAATGTCTTTATCATTCCTTCATCTTAAGCCAGTGAGACTATGTGGACGGTTGACCCGTCATTTCATCCGTCTCTGGCAACATGACACCGTTGTAAACTGTTCATTTCAAAAAGGACGCAGTCGTTGTCATGCAACAGAAGGGATGCCGTCACTTCTGAACAACAAACCAGAGGGTTGAGACAGATGCAAGATTTCATTAATCTTGACTGTCAAACTACCAGTTTTTACATGTTTGCTCGTAAATATCGATGATCCTCTCTCACCTACAGGACGTCCTTTTGTCAATCAGGTTCTTTCTGTTGACAACAACACAATTTGCCTATCTTGGCGCCCTGGTTGGCGTTGGCAACCATATAGTTCCCTGGCAAACGTTACTCGCCACACCTGTTTGCATGTTGGCTGTGGCTGCTGCAGCGCTGGCCCCCCCCCCTTCTCCCTCCCTCCTTGAAACTGTTGACAAGTTAAGGCTTGGTAATAGTTTTAGCGTTGCTAAGCTTGTTACATGTGAGCTTCAAAAAAGCATGTACAGCTCTCATAGTTCTGGATGTGCTCAGGTCTTCTGCAAGCGATTGTTTGAATGACCCGACTCTCAATAAGAGAAAAAATATTGTGAGAGTTTAGAATTATATCTCATTTAGTAAGATGTACCGACTCAAGTGTTTTGGCCCCCCAGTAACACCTGAGAAACATCCGGACGTCTCCGTCTCACTGCAGGCCTCCTCCTTACTCTCTCCTGCTTTTTATTTTAATTGATGTCCTGTTCAGGCTGGTTCCCTCTCTGCCTTCACGGAGGATTGATGGCCTTTGTTTGTGGGAAAAAGGCATCAAAATCAACGCTGCTTTGGTCAGGGGGGCCCACAGCGTAAACCAGTAACCCAGTTTTAATTGCTGCCCTCATCTATCACCTGTCAGGGCAGCAGGAGAAGGTTGATGCAGAACTAAACTACAGCTCCTCGTCTGACGGTCGCTGTTGTGTCTCGTATCGCAACCTTTGGACTTCAAGTGAAACCTATTCTAACGTTTCAGAAGAGACGTCGTCGTTCTTTTATTTTTATTTATGTACTTCTTGGTGGAGTGATTTGTTAGTCTGGTTCAACCACTTATCAGTGCCGGCAGTTGTTGCCGTTGCAGCTGTGTCCTTGGTAACCTGCGTGTATTCACTAACAGTTTCCACTGCACGCTAACAGCGGCCATGCTTCATCCTGCGTAATGGCACTCAGTCACCTTCTGAACGTTTGTAGGAAAAGTTGGGTTGTCCTTTTTTTTTTTTATCAGAACACTGTTATTTGCACTTTCACCTGAAAGCCCGAAAACTTTGATAGTTATTTCCTCATTCAAACAGCAGAATTGGGCTTAGTTTTATTTTTGACCTGAGTTCATTAGATGACAAACACCACAGCCCCCCCTCCCCATTCATTTGTTAATTTTCAACATACTTTCTTGGTTTTGCTTCTTAGACCTGCTTTTAACAGTGACTTTCAAAGCCAAGAGTTGGGGAGATAGTTTTAAAGCAATAAATAACCAAATGTTATCAGAGCCCGGCTGAAGGAAGAGGATGCAGCTGTACGAACAGAGCCCGGGCTCGAGACAGACGAGTGTGTGCTTCAGGAGTCTTTGAGGCCCGGCTTGAAAATGGGAATCCGGAGGCGTGGCGTGACAGACCTTGTCGCGGGTTTATTTTTCTTTGCTGTTTTATCCCTGGAGTGAACTAAACTGACCTCCCCGTTCTTTAGCCGGGAGATCCTCTCAAAACAGAAAAAAACAGTTGCTTCTGAGTTGTTTGCATTTTGAAATATGATATTTTTATTCATGTGCGACATGCCTGTTTTTGGAGAATATGTCCGCTCACCCCAGCTGCATTGTGAATTGATGCCGAGTTAGAATGACAGACAACATTCTTATGATAAGTCAGTGAATAATCCAAACTGAATGAACTGAAGTTGTTACATGTCAGTGGAGTAATTCCACAATGTTTTCTCCCCCCATTAAGGAAAAGATCTGTCCTCCCGTACTGAAACAGACCTCAACTGTATCTTTGGGAAGAGAGCAAAAAGTGTCAAATATCAAGACCAGGTAAGAGATGCTAAGATTCATCTATCAAATCTTGATTTAAAATATCTCACTTATTTTCTGATTGGCTTTGGTATAATACGGAATATACATGAACAAAGCTCCAGCACATTATGGATCACTTATACGTATTGTAGTTAACGATTCCTTTTGCTTTTGTTTAAATAATCAAATGGAATGGAGAGCAATTTATAACTGTTTTATGCCTGAAATTGAGATGTGACACAAACTCAAACTTGAATTAATCTAATTTTTGTTGTTATAAACTGATTTCATAGAATTGAGGGTTTTCTGGGATTTTCCACATTACTTATCAGATGCACAGAAAAGCTTTGGCTGTTATTGTAGCTGTAATATACTATATAATTATTTACATACAAGGATCTGTGGTGCGAGTTTTCTTTAAAACTGTGGCCACCTTTGATTGCTCTGAGGTGACGTTCCTCTGGCCAGGTGGCTCCAGCTTATCTGCCTCTGTCCTGGTAATTAAGGATGACCGCTGGTACTGATGCCTCCATCAGCCGCTGTGGCATCATGTGATCCTCCTGCTTCCAGCTCCTGAGCGCCCTGTGGCCCTAGATTAGCCATGTCACAGAGTGCGGCTTTTGGCGGCAAGATCACCTAAATCCAGTTAAGGGATTTGCACTCTTCCCCTTACTCCGCTCTTTGCAGTTCCTCTCTTCTCTGCTTCTGCCCTGGAGCTCAGGCGCATCAGGAGCCACTGGGTATTAATTCCAGCAGATCACAATTGGGGCAAGGTATGCGAGCAACCTGAAATTATGACGCTTGCAAAAAAGTTTTCTTCTTGCTCTTGGCACTAATGGTTGGTCACGTTGCCATTTGGTGTTGGACTCTCATGCTTTTAAAACACAGTGGCTTACAGGTTCAGACACGTGGAAGATTTCAGGCCTAGAAAGTTTACCTTACTTAACAAAAGTGTAATCGCTTCCATTTTCTATTTATTTTTTCTATTTTTATTTTATTTTTAGTCAGAATGCAGCTTCCTTACAATGAAAGGAGTTAATATTGTAGTTTTTATTTTTGTATTTTATCATTGTACAGGCATTAAACATAAAATACCACTTTTCTTGTACAGAGGAGTGCAGTGAATCGTGGATGTGTACCTTCACAACCAAGACACCTTGAATAAAATAATTGTAAAATGTTTGGAAAATTCGGGAGAACAAACCTGAACAATTCTGAAGATATAAAAATCCTGCAGAAACACCTTTTATTGAGTTCTTACAATGACAGGCGATATTAAACAAGCATTATTTTATAGTGGACAGCTAAACTTCATTTAATAACATGCTAGTTTCTTGTGTCTAATTTTACTGATGTCATGCACATCCGTAAGGACAATGAAATATGTTGCATTTGGGCTCAGAGACGCAGAAAAGCTGGCTCCTTCTGTTTATCTCAAGCATTTAGCTTGAAGAAATTGGCATTTTGAAATCCATAAATTGCACAAGAGAAACCGTCTCTATTCCCCTGCAAGTACGGAGCCATAACATCACAATGGATGCTGCTCCCTCGCTGATTAACAATGGAAATGCAAAAAAAATACACACCATCATTTTCTCCCTAATCGTTTGGTTATGGGTTGTTATATTTCAGCCAGGAGGGACAGCATTGACCATATCGAAGACACCGAACACAATTACAATGGCCTCCCATGAGGCCTTGTTGAGGCGCAGCAACATCTGAGGTTGCTGGGAAGGGGTAAAGAGGGCTCTGGACCAATCAAGTTCTCTGCATTGTCCAGGATCTCCAGCGAGTGCGTCCGTGGCGCCGCTGGTGATCCTCATCACGCCCTGATCTGTGATTACTGTGCGCTTACAGAACAAAATACAGCATTTATAAGGCGCACCTAAAAGCCTTTAATTTTCTCAAAAACCGACTGCGTCTTGTAGATAATTTTTTTTTTTTTAAATAGGGCATTCATCGAAGGTGCGCCTTATAATCGGATGTGCTTTACATATTGGGAAAATATTTTAAAATGGTCCTTTCATTGAAGGTGCGCCTTATGCTACGTGACTAGATGGGTACATATCAAACCGAGGAGTTTTGTTTTAATGGTGGAGTTGATTACAGGACTTTGCTCATGTAGTCATACTATGAGGTAGCTGCTTCCCGTTAAGGGGACTCATCCAAATCTGGACCTGCTTTTCCAGAACTGCCCTCCTTCCCTCTTATGAATCTTCCAGCACTTCACCCATTACCTACTGCTGTCTCTCCTGCCTCCCTTCCACCAGTCTTCCACTGCTGGGGTTTTCCTTCCTCCTGCAGTGATGTGCTTCCTGTTCCCTTCTTATCGCTGCTCACAACACTCCCTGAAACATAGACACATACACACACACACACACACACACACACACACACGTCCCACATATGTCCCTTCAGAGGCATCACTGTAGGGATTCGCCTTGGAAATATCTTTTGGACTTTGTGCAAATACCCTTATTGTGGAACAAAGCTTTCTTCAATGAATTTGCGTCCTGGATTCCACTACATCTGCTCTACTGATTCACTTAGAGTAAAAAATCTTCACAATATGATGAAATGAAATTTTTATATTTATAATTATTTTTAAACAGTTACTGTACATCCCATTTTCATGATAGAAAAGTTACAAACACCAATAATTCAGTTTTTTTTTAGTGTGTTATCTGTAGAAGTAAAAGCCACTGGTGAGAAAATGATCTGACTTTTTTTTTTTTTTTCCAGGCTTTTATAAACAGTTTATTTCTGTGCATTTTCTGAGTTCATGGCAGCAGGTAAACCAGCAGCTGTGAACGTAGTTCTGAGACGTTGGGTCTGTCCTTTAGGTCCTGAGGTGATGTTGCTTCAACCCTGAATATTTCAAGCCTTGTGCTTCATATATCTTAACTCTCAGTTGGTGATAGTGCTGAATGTTGGTGTTTGGTGTGTTCCAGCGCTACCAAGTGTCTGTTAGCTCTTAACCCATTTGCTGCCAGCACTTTGTAGCAATTGATCTCCTTTGCTGGACTTTCTCTAATGCACCGGACATTTATCAGTGTTTTCTTTCTGTTCTTGACCGATTGCAAGATGCTTCACTCAGAGCGACAGCTTGTTACGACACACGCAAACTTTGTTGCATCGTAAGCTGCCTGAACTTCTCCGTCTTCCTCTGATTCTCCAATTGACGTCTGTAGATGTCGGTGGGAACTATTGAGTTAACACTTAATGCACTTAAAGGACCAAAGATATATTTCAGGTTCAACGCCCAGCCACACTAACACCATAAATCATTTCCATTGCTTTCCTTGTTTGGGATTGGTGACAGGAGGAATTTCAGCCTTGAAAATCACTCATTGTCTGTTTATTGAGACGCACCCAATTTTTTTCTGTCACCTTTATTAAGTTTGTTTGTACAGCTTAATGACGTTTAACAGTCCTGTACAGTCGTAAAGTCTAATTCTAATCATTCACATGAGGGTTTCTTAATTTGGTCATAGACAAGTTATTCCTGTTTGTTTTATTATATCAGGAAGTTGTGGTTATGGAGATCTTTTTTTTCAACACTATTTGGTCCAGTTTCGACACCTCTGGTAGCGTCACCTGGGTAATAAACATGATAGTGGGTGTAGTGATGTTAAAGAATTCATATGTAGACTCTTAGCTGAGAATTACTGTCTTGTACTCAGGAGCACCTATTAATTAATAAAGTGGCAACAGCAGATAGATAAATCCAAACCATTATTTCCAAACAGATGACCACCTTTTCACCCCCGACCTCTTCACACCTCGCCGTGTCGCCACCTGAAAATGTTTGCTTAAAGTCATTATTTACGTTCTGCCGAGTTCGGGTTATCAAGGCTGTGGCGGAGCACCTGTCCATCTACGGGCCTCTGTTATCCATCACCCATCCCACGCATGCGATCTCCCTCCGTCTCCTGCCTCCTCTTGTGCCCCTCAGCACAATTACTCACCGCATGACAAACGACAGGGTCTCTCTGCCGAGATATCAAAAAGCCCTGGCCACTTCTAAATGAAGGCACTTTGGCAGTCCTGTGCTCCCTGTGCTTATCGGCGGGCGAGCAGTGCCCCTGGCCGTCCTGTGTCCCCTTCTTCTTACCCCTCCTTCTCCACCGCCGTACCCTCCTCAGGGGGTTTAGTTAGGGGAGCCACATGGAGGGGCTAGCCTGGCTTGATTTATCTCCATTGCCCCTCTTCCCGGCCACGAAGGCAGGCCGAAAGAGCCGACAAGGCTCCAACGGGCCACAGCTCGAAAGCCCAGCATTAGCTGAAATAAACCACTCTGCCGCCTAGTGAAAAATGTCCCCTGATTGGCTAATTAATCAGTCAAAGGGGAGCGACGAGGCTTGTGACTTGAGGGACCCAAGCGGGCGACCGCAGCGGGCCTGCTGATAAATAGTCTCCCCGCCGATTCATACATCAACAAAAGTTAGTCATTTTTTAAAACCAGCAGCTCACATGAAGGGTGGAAAAGAGCCGTAGTTGTTTTACTCCAGCATTTCCTTCTACCTCTTAAAATAATTTTTTTTAAACATCTGATTGTCTTATTTTACAGTCATATCTTATGACTGTAAATATGAAAATAAAGTTACACATCAATTTTGTAAAAAATGCTTGGCATGTTTCCTAATTCAGGCTGTTAATCGATCTTAAAAAAAATTAGCATTCTTTGCTATAATGAAGACGTTTAACCGTTTAATAGCAGCCTTACTATTAGAAACATCGGGGGGGGAGGGGGGGTTCTTAATATCAGCTCATTCATTAGTGTTGTCCTCCTTAAAAATGCCTGTAAAAGAAAAATTGCTGACTGTAATTTGGTACAAGGCTTGTTTTGACGTCTGAACCCTCCAGTCAGACGGTTGGTATGGTGCACCCTGCTCTCGGGTCGGGGTGACCCCTGTGGCCTCTCCCACTCCCACTCCTGCTCGGGCACAAAGGGCTGAGGATCACGCCTCATCGGGCGGCACCTGTTGCTACTCTTTGCTGCCCACGCATCGTCCACATGAAGGATCACACGTCAGGGGGGGGCACTCCCTCCGGTACCACCATCCTAAGCAATATGGAACATGGTCGACGCGGGTTGGGGGGCTTGATGCGTCGGCAAGGCGCCAGGGACCCGATGGGCGGAGTCAGCAATGAAACTTTGCTGACGGCGCAGAAGCAAAATGTCTTATTGGTCTAGAAGAAATGTCTGCGAAACCAGTATTGGGGTGGGGGGGGGGGTGAATTTTTACTTTGAACACGTGTAACAATCTCTGATAAGTGACCTGTTTGATATAAATAAGGCATTGAATACACCCATTAACAACTAGTTTCTCTCCTTTTGGCTTCCTTCGCTCACACTTAACCAGAACCCAACAGTTGTTCTGGTTGGTTCTTGTAAGGATGTACGCAGCTACCCGTCGGAACCGTCTGACTTTATCCCACATCAACATGCCAGAAAGTCCATTTGTTTGGATATGAGTTAGAATACAGGGCTAGTAATAAGAACTCGGTCAATCAAAAGAATGGTTTTACTCTAGAATGTCCGGTTGTACATTAAAATCTGATCAAACGTTAAAGACGGCACAGTTCCAGTCCAAAAACCTGAAGCGTAGGTGTGAGCGTTGTTGTTTGTGTTCCGTGTGGCCCTGCGATGAACTGGCATCTCATTGGGGGTGTCCCCGAATCGGCATCTTTTTTTGTCGTGTTGTTGCACGTTGAACGTGCCGCTGCGCTCCTGCAGGGTGGTGGACTGACTGAAGCTGACGAGTCTAATTCATTCTCTGATAACATCTAATTGCCAAAAGCAAAATGCTCTCCCCCACTTAAGCACATTTGTTGACGGGCCCTTTTTGCTTCTGCCGCCAAAAATATCAAGACCCGCCAAGTGATCCCCCTCCTCCTGTAAAGACACACACGCACCACACAATTACCACCTACCTCTCTGGCAGTCGTGAGGACCGTTCCCTCCTGGCCACGCCAGCTCAGTGACACTTACAGATTAGCGCAGAAAATGAGGGTGTCTGTCTCTTAGTTCCAGGCCTTAACTAGAATACATGGAGCTGGGGGGGGGGGTAATTACCGTCTGCTGAAGCTAACCGCCCAAAGACTTCCAGCCCTCCTGGCTGTTTACAGACCGACTACCGTTTAATCACTGACTCTTTAATCTAATAAATCACAGCTGGGGGAAATAATCCCTGAATCTTTGTCTCCGAGGTTTCTATAGGGGGGACCCCGATGCTCTTCGGGGGGCATTGTCGGCATGCGTTTGCAGTGTTGAACAAGCACGCGGTAGTCAGACCTGCATGCATAATTCTGTCTTCGTTTGTTACTTATGATAAACGTTCTCACACCCGGCACAAAGCGCAATTTTTCAAACCCCCTTTTTTTGTGTGTTTTTGTTTTAACTACACTCGCATAAAACATGCCTTTAGCAAAAATATTCCATGTGTGGCATCTAAATGTACTTATTTTACATCGTTTTCTGGATTCTTTCCTTTGTTCGGTTTAAATCTTTTTGTATTAGCATCACCGTAGATTCCGAGGCGTTACTTGAAAATTATTGATGGTCAAACCAAAGGCTGTGCTTATTTACTACGGGATAAGGCTCAAACATGTTTTAGTGTCCGCCCACGTCCGGCGCATGAAGGATGGTCTGCTGGACTTGTGTGTTCATCAGGGAGAGACAGCTGGCTAATCAGGGTCTGATCCATAGACCTCAAGTATCGCCAAATTTATTATTGTGGCAGGACAATGAGGGCACACTCGTGCAATTAGAGACTCGACCAATATCTGCTGGAAATTATTGAGGAAAAAAAAAAAAACAGTAATGCAAACGGGCAGGTTTATGATTATTAGGTTTAATTTTTTTCAGAAACAGTACCACCAACTGGAGCTTTATCAAACTCTGGTTAACTTTAGCCAGAATGTGACTTCATATCTTTTTAAACAGCCGATAAAGCTGTAACTCATAATGTTCACCTGGATTTCAACTCGGAATAAATCTAAAACATGCAGACCTCCCAAACATCAATCTTTGTCAGTTCATTCTTGTTAGGTTGAGATTTTTTTTTTTTATTACTGATGTATAGTAAAGCCACAGAGTTTCATGAATTTGCTGTTATCTGTAAACTTCATCAACTCTCTTGAATGGTTTATAGTTCACAAGAAAGCTGACGTATTGCTGTTTGTAATGGCACCATTAGTTCATTTTTCAATGTTCTTTTAACTTAAATGATTAACCAAAAAAAGCAAAGTGTAAACGCTTCAATTGGGTTATGCCTGAGCTCACTCCATTCTGTTATCAGCCACGTGTCATTAGTGAAAACCAAGCTGCCAAAATACCAATGCTTGGCATATTTTACCCGCTGGATAGTAGCTCTTAGAAACAACTCCTCACACTCCTAATTAAGGCCTCACCCAAACCACGTGGTGATTTCTTTTAATCTCATCTGGGTTTTTTGTTTGTCTATATTTGATGGCGTTTTTGCGCATCTTTCCAAACAAACTCGTAAACAAAATTGCTGAAGTGATTGGTTTTGATTTAAATCAAATATGTTGAGTGAAATGTCTTTATTAGGGCCAGAATATTTACAGTAATGAATGTCATTGTCCAGAATGTACTTAATACAATGTATTGAGTGTATATAACTATAATGTAGAAATTACACGATTTTAATGGCGTTGGTCTCTCCTGAAGAAATCCACGACGGTTTTAAGCACCAACAGTTAGTACAACGTGAACAAATACGTTTTTTTAAAATGGAATGACAGTTTTCAGGTTAAATTTTGATAGAAGCCACAGCAGACTCTTTAGAGAGCTGTATATCCATGCATCACCAAATCCTGGATTGTCTTGCTGATTTTTCTTTTCAAGTGGTTCTTAACTTTACACTCTGAAGCTGATGAATTTGGAGGAATGAATTTGCATCATTATTGGATCAAATAAAAAAAACGAAAAAGGCCGTGAAGCTGGGTGAAAAACTTAAAACATCCACAAAGTGGTTATGTTTTTAACTTCTGTTTGGAAAGAAACAGACATTAAGTCGACTTGGGTTTGATCCATCAAGGTGTAAATACAATCAGTGGTGAATTTACTGAATTTATTTCGGTAAATTTCCCTGCTGAACTTGTTTGGTCAGAAAGTTTCCAGGTGTTCCAGTGAACCTTCCGTCCCTCTGCTGAGACGATTGATTTTTTCGGTGAATGTGTTGGCCTCGGTGTCGCAGCACCTTGGCGCATGTCTCCTGCATTAGCAGAAAGAGATAGAACTGGAGTGTCTTGAAGGAGGGCCTGTTGAATGTCTTCCCACCCTCTCTCTTTCTGTGGGACCCTCTGCGGGCCCTCCCTGTGTTCCCTGCCCAGCCCCAGCCCCCGCCAGGGGAGAGAGTGGAGCAGGAAGGGCCCGATAGCGAGCCAGACCGCTCCTCTGCCGAAGGAGCCTTATCTCAGAACTGCACACGGCGCGCTGAGCGCATCCTTTTCCTGGGGTTCTGGGTCCTGGAGGAGGAGGGGGGGGGGTGGTGGAGAAGAAGACATGGCTGGATCGAGGTGTGTTCTCAGCCGGTCCACTCCTCACGCCTGTCGTGCTGCTTTTTAAGTCATTTGCGTTACGTTCCACAAGTGACGGAAACTGTTTTTTTTTAAAATACACCGTAATAGTATTGTTGTATCTCTTTAGATGTTGGTTTAATATCTGATGTCTTGAAAGTGTAGGGATGGAACTTGACAAGTTTTGTGAACTGTTAAAATGAATGGAGAATCACTTATATTAGTTCATTGCTTAGCCTGTAGTACAATTATATTTGATGGCTCAGAAAACAAACCATTTTTCAAAATCATTACAAAAAAAAAAATGTCATTGGTCTTTTAAAAAAACTGTCTTTTTAACAGAAACATTTTCTTAGTTTAATTTTATGTATTACAGTATTTTCCGCACTATAGGACGCACCTAAGAGCCTTTAATTTTCTCAAAAAACGAGTGTGCCTTATAATCCATTGCGCTTTATATATGAAAAAAGGCTTTAAAATAGGCCATTCATTGAAGGTGTGCCTTATAATCAGATGTGCCTTATAATCTAATACTTTTTAAATATGCCATTCAATGAAGGTGTGCCTAATAATCCGTATGTCCTGTGATGTCAGTGTTTCTTTTTCTCCTGGTGTTTATCCAGTATTTATTCATTATGCAATGCCTGAGCAGTGGATATGTACAATTTCCTCTGGGATTAATAAAGTATATATCTATCTAATCCAGTGCGCCGTATAATGTGGGAAATACTGTGATTCTGGATTATTAGCCATTCAGAGAGAAAATGAAGCACGATAAAATACCGAAGCTGCAGTGATTGCATTTAGAGATTTTAAAGTCATTAGCAGGATATATTCTATCACCTGGCAATGGTATACACACACACACGCGCACACACACGTGGTGTCGCTAATAACAGGCGAGAGAAGAGAACACACACCTGGAAGTGGAGAAACACGATCTGGAGCGTTGCTGCTGAGTCGTTTCTTAGTAACATGTCTCCCTTAACACAAATCTCCAGGGCGTCCAGCCGAGCTGACTGGATGTGTAGGTGTGTATCTAGAGGGCGTCTGTCCGTCTGTCCAGCACAGCAACTCTCCCCTTCAGATCAGGGTCTAATGGAGATCCCCAGGCAGTGAGACAGAACCACACACCAAGTAGCAGTCAGTTCCCCTGACGATGGAAATGTTTTTCTCAGTCACACTCTCCTCTTCTTTTTTTTTTTTTTTTTAACTCGCTCATTCACCCTCTCCTCCTCTTGAGAGTAATTTCACAGGCAGTTCTAAAGTGGCCCCCAGCCATCTTCCCAAATCCCACTTACATGTTGTTTGGCGCTGTCAGCTCTAAGCCCTGTCTCCACTCTCCCAAGCAGAGAGGATGCCATTGTCTCGTAACAGGGAGTATAGATTTTCTCTGGAAAGTTGGAAAGTTTTTTTCTAATGACACCTCACCTGAAGGGCCACATCCCCCCCTTGTTAGAAGTTAAGGGGTTCTTTCTAGTCAACGTCTAAGGGGGTGTAAAACCTCTTGGACCGTTTGAACCACCTCTCTTGTACTTTAGTTCTACGTCCTGTTCTGAATCAGTCGGTTAGATTTACAGCAATTCAAGTAACATATTACATTTTTACCGGCATAATTTATAGTCTAAAGTGAAAGGGCAATCACTTTTCTTACCATTTGAATCAATATATTGCTTTGTGAAACAATAGTTGTTTCCCCTATAGAATTATATTGACTATGAAGGGCCGCCTTTTACTTGGTTAAGAGTAATAGCTTGCACAAATTCACTCAAGTCCCAGGTGGCTTGTTCAAATCCTATTTAATGTATGGATGTAAAGGTAAAGAGTGTCCTTAAAACTCCAGAGGAAGCACTTTGAATGTAATCAGTCTGCAGTTTGGATCCACACTTATTGTTCCACATATGTCCGTTTTAATTATTGTCGAGGGTCAAAGAGCCCAACCTGACTGTAGGAGCTTAAAGGGTTTTAACCGTCGGGTGACACAGCACACCAGTGTTTTCAATTCATCTCCGGTTTGTACGGTTTGAAAAATGCCGTCCACCTCACCGTCTGTGAGGTAACACACGCAGCGGCGGTATTGTTTAGTGCGATTCTCAGGAGGAGCCTCAGTATTCTTCTAGACAAATCATTATGCATTGAGTAGACCATTAGGAAAATGAAGACAAATGGGTCACAAGGGTGAGGTGACGAATTGTTCATACTGTAGAGTCGAACTGTAGATCTAGACGTGTTGCGCCTCACAGTTGTAAAGTTGGTCCTAATATATAGCCCAAAGGTTGGAGGATGAGTCGACCGACCCGCGTCACAGATTGGACGTTTGGACCAAGAGAAATAATTTAATGTGTCGCTCTTTCTTCTGGAAATAGTGGAAATCTGTTTTCTTTTTCTTCCTATTCCTAAAATAATTCCTTGTCAACACTGTGAATCTGTGTGTCCATGTCTCAGTCTCAAAATCAAAGCCAATCTTATTAAGTCTTTGGCAGAGTTTCCAAAAGACAACTGATAAATTGTGTTAATGTTTAAAAAAAAAAAAAAAAAAAGAATAGTCTTCCAGTTGGCATATGAACACAAATTTCCTTTATTGTGATTGTTTATTAAATTGATTGAAAAAACTATTGATTCTCTTTTGCTGTCAAGAAGTTGGTTACTACACAGTAGTAGTACCTGACAGCTCTAGTAGTCACAGTACTTGTGTCAGTATATCAAACAAACTTTATAAATATGTCTAAGTCATATTTCCCAGGAGAATTACTATGAGGAGGATCAGCTGTTTGAGAGGGAAGGAGGTGAAGAAATTGACCGTCCAAAGCTGGATGTGTGTTTCCATAGTGGTGTTGGAAGAAGAAAAATGTCCGATGCTTATTTTAAGGTGATCCTTTAGCACCTATTGTTACATCAGCATCCTTTAAGGCCTCTGTTCACTCAGCAGTATTTGCCTCATGTCATTATTTAGTCACTTAAGCACCTCGGTCCAGTGTTCAGCTGTCTATACACATGGCTGTGTTTCTGTGTGTAGCCTCGAAGTCCAGCCTTAATTCCTAACTCGTCCTGTTTGTGTTTTCTTTGTGTAGGAGAGCAACAGCTGTGACTCTCGGAGCAGTGACACAGAGGAGACTCCTACTCCTTCTGAGCTGGATACAGAGTCCATCACTAAGACGGTGACAAGTGCACTCACTATGCAGGAGTACTTTGCCCAGCGAATGTCTCAGTTGAAGAAGGCGCAGAGCTCAGCACCCACAGCGGAGGCAGAGGCCGACGAGATGCCACCTCCGTCTGAGGAGCCCCGTTCCAACCACAGCAACGACGACTCCCAAGAGCTGAAGAAGAAGAAGAAAAAAAAGAAGAGTAGAAAGGCAACAGATGAGTCTGTAGACAACACTAGCACCCCTGATGTAATAGAAGACAATGTGGACCAACTGCAGGAGCATCTGGGGAAAAAGAAAAAGAAGAGGAAAATGTTAGAAAATGAAGGAGCTACAACTGAGAACTGCTCCACCTCTGGTGAGGATCTGCCTCCATCCAAGAAGCAAAAGAAGCTCAAAAAACACCAAAAAACTGAACAACTAAACACACATGGGCCAACGGATCAAGTTGTAGATTCAGAGATTGTTCACAAGAAGAAGAAGAAACACAGGCGGGAAGTGGACTATGTGGTAGAAGAAGACGAGGCAGAGGTGTTAGAGAAGAAATGTAAAAAGGACAAGAAAAAGAAAAAGAAACATCAGGAACAGGATTGAACTGATGGAACTGACCTCTGGTCCACTCGTCCTTTAGGCGTCAGAGGGATTTGATTCTCATGTCTTGTGATCACAGGAAACACGGTGCCTTTATTATCAATTCAAATGTCTAGTTTCACACTGAGAATAAAACGTTTAGATTACTTTAAACCTGTAAATTCAACAGAGACACTGGGATCTGTTTTTTACCCGCTGAGAGTTAAGAGAAGCAGATTTTCTGAAACTATTCCTTCAGCCTGCTAGATTGTCATTTTTCTGTATCCACAACGTCTAAAAAGTATTAATATCGACAATTATTATTACATGAATTAACTAATTTTTTAAAAATTAGCCTCCTCCCAAATCAGACGACGATGGTGTGAGTTTTAGCACGTGTTCCCCTTATGGAATTATGAAGGTCCAAATAAGGAATTTACAAAAAAAAACTGCTTGAAATTCAAATATTCAATGTCAAAATAAAATTGTATTTAACCACAAGCATTGCTAATGAAGCTGTATTCACAGTGGATTCTACTTTCCTGACACTTAGTTGTAGTGATTTTTGCCCATTTCTGAATAAAATTGATGTGTCCCTTTGAAACTTGACAATGTGCATTAAAGACGTGTTTGTCTAGTTTTTGTTGTTGAATCAACTGGACTGAGATCTTTTTATCACCGTATAACTTTAAAAACCTGAACAGATGAACTTTGTTGCCAGAAACCAGAGGAAAATAAACTTCAGTGAATCAAATATTTTAATGTCTGATTGGCGTTTGTTTGTTCTATCACACCCAGAGTGATGGCGTATGTTTGTCACTTCTTAAGTTGAAAATATTTTCAGGTCACGTTTTTTCACTTCCAAATGTAATTCCCTAAGTTATGGAATCTTTTCTGACTCACCAGACGAGAGTTTAACAAACCAGTCTAGTCCAGTGGGTGGTGTGGGAGTGAAATGAGAAGGAGGCTGGCGCTGTCCTGTCTACATCAAAAAAGAAAAACATTCCTTGTCACACTTGGCTTTTGTAAAAGTAACAGCAAACTTGGAAGCGTTCACTTTTAATTCTTACACACTTAGTGGAAGGTGGCCAACTGTTGAGCGTTCCACCTCAGCTCCACCTAAATAGGTTAAGGAAGTTTCTTTGTGTCTTAAACTTTATTGCACATTTTTAAAAAAGTGATGCTGTCAATTCTATATGTTCTATATAACAGGAATGTCACTTCAGTTAAAGTGTTTGTCTTAAAAGTTAAATGTCAGAATATGCTGTACTATTTCCATTTATTGCTAGTCTGCCTATTTTTATTTTTGAAAATCATTGGGATGTACTCTATAAGAACACAACAGAGTAAAATCAGCAAAAATGATTTGTGAACGGTTTAATTGGATTAAGCCTAATCTCATCATCATTCAGGAACTGGTTCAAGTGAAGCTGTTACTCCTGGAGCCTCCAGACAAGAAGCCACGTCTTCAATCCTGGATGGCTGAAGCAACAGCAGGCGGATGCAGCCCCACCCCCCCACAGTCAACGCATAGAGCCATCCATCATGTCTGAGACCCCCGACTCAAGGCTTTCACACGCTCAACTCCAAACTGAAGAGTTTGAACCTGCTGTCTGATTTGCGCGCTGCCAGTCTGCTGCGCCACCGCACCGTTCATGCGCCATCACTCACTGCGGCGCGTCATCCGCCGGCGCACACTGGCGCGCCACTTCTCATCAAAGTCACGTGATCACACATGGCACCTGTCAGGTGTTGCATCTTTTACCTGAGGTGCAGCAAGTTTCACACGGTGTTTAGTGTGAATGTTCAGCGTGGGAGGCGCTGATGACAATTTAGGATCCGCGTTGGCTGCAGAACTCAGGAGGAAATGAAATGGAGAATTCATTGAATTTGAGTCCAAACCACAGACTTCAGTTATGTGGCGACTCCCTACTCTAAAAATATCCGAAAGCAAGATACTACCTGACCTCAGATGAGTAGCTGTGTATGTGTCGGTGTGTGTGTGTGTGTGTGTGTGTGTGGACTTCAGTGTGAGAGTGTGAGCTACTTCATGGCTGCAGTCCAAGAGTATCCTGTCAACAGGAACTCCTGGATTTGATACGCGCCGGTCTCTGGCCACTGAAGGAAACTGATTTGTTTGTAGTGCGTGATCAGTGGGTTCATTTCTCCACTCACCCACAGGTGTGATTAGAGTTAAAAAAAAAAAAAAAATCCTTATCCAAATATGATGGCATGTAATTTTTTTTCTTTTCATCAGAAATGATGCGTTAAAATATACCAGTAAAACTGCTTTCTGTAAATTAAAGAAGCGGAAGTAATGTGTTTCCATGTGCTCGTCATCACAGAGCATTTCCACCCTGAAACTATTACCTGTGTCATGTCGTTGAGGAACACTGCAGAACAGGTTAGATAAGTTTTCCACGTGAGGTTTTCCCTGAAGAAAAAAAAAACAAAAAACGCTTTAGATTAAAAAATAAAAAATAAAAAAATCGTGTTCTGACTTTGAGTTAGTTTGAAAAATTAGAGATGACTTTTTTTTTCTTCTTTCTTTATTTAATTTCTTAAATCTTTGATTCCACTTAAATTCAAGATGATAACAAGATGTTAGAATCTTTAGATGTCCAGGACGCAATCATAAGCATGGAGACTGATTTCAGCCCAGTGACTGTATCTGTTAGTGTTTTATGGTTATTGGTGTTTCTGTTGTGGGACCACTTAAAGTTAGTAGTGAAGAAATTCTCCTCCTCTCTCTCCTTCTCCCTCTCTTTCTCTCTTTCTCTCTTTCTCTCTCTCTTCCCTTTCACGGGGCTCAACTTGCAATCAAGGAGGAGCCGTCGCTCCTCCGGGGTTTCTCCTGGAACCTGCTCCTCAAATATAAAGCGCTCCCCTCATCCACCAGGAAAGACTGAATCACACACTTTACCGGAGGAGCCGCTGAAACATCCTTCAAACCTGCTCTCCACAGAGTGAGAGAGGCTGCTGTCAGTAAACTCTATTTTTAAAAACAGTCTCTTTCGTGGGTTTTAACAGTTTAGAGAACACTTTGACTCAGAAGGCAACTTTTTGAATCCAGACGCGTCTCGTATTTGGAGAGGAGAGGAGTGCGCACATGGCCGCCCTCATCAGCGCGTACTCGTCGTGGCCAGAGTCCTTCGAGTGTCCTCCAGGAGATGGGGACGTGTCTGACGGCCACGGAGCTCACAGGACCCCCGCGGACAAGGCGCCGGAGCCGCGGATCCGACGGCCCATGAACGCGTTCATGGTGTGGGCCAAAGATGAGCGCAAACGGCTGGCGGTTCAAAACCCAGACCTGCACAATGCCGAACTCAGCAAAATGTTGGGTGAGATGAAGAAAATTATTATTATTACTACTACTACTTCTACTATTATTATTATTATTATTGTTGAAATTATTATTATTGTCGCTTTTGCAATGCCTCGTGTTTTAGAAGAGTTTATAAGTTGTTTAAGACTCCAGGAAATCTTTATAAAACTTCAAGACAAAATAATAAAAAGCAAAAAAAAAAAAAAAAAACCAAACTAACCCAAAATAAAGCAAAAAAACCCCGAAATATCGTGCTTAGTCCAAATCACACTCACTCACAATGTTTTTCTGAAATCCCATGACTTCAGAAGTTAACGTTGCCTCATTTGTGAGATTCGTTAGGACTTTATGAACGAAGAAAATGAGAGAAAAGTTTGTTCATCAGTGGATTTGGATTAGTGTTGAATATTAAAATCTGGTTCTCTAACTACCTGGAAATGATTTCAGGTAGTTAGAACAGGATTACTTTAACAGGGATTTAAAAAGTCTCACTTGAATTTATCCCTCTATTATCTCAACAACGCTTTTATAATACAATCAAAACCCTTGTATTAATACAAGGGTAAATGAAACTTGTGATTCTGGTTTGAAATTTGTGCAAACCTTGAAATATTGTCTGTCATTTAAATTTTTTATCAAGAATCTGAATACAATACTGCTTAAGTTTCAATATTGGATGGATGTTTTTTTTTCTTCCATCCTTTGGCACAAAGCTGAGAAAAAATCTCAACTATTATCTTTAAATATATATTTGAAATATTGCTGTTTATAGTCCTTTTAAATCACTTTTATTTAATTTTAGAAAACAATGTAATTCCACAATTTTTCATGTGCAACTTAAAACTGCTTGGTAACATTGATATTGCTATTTTATAAGTTTTAGAAATATTTTCATGTGAGAATAAAAAAAAACAAATGAAACAAAGAACTGCAAACTCTCAGAATTTTTTGAAAAATTCCAAGTTTTTTAAAACAAATGTATTTAAAAAAAAAATCTCATGCCTCTTTTGCTTCCAGGCAAGTCATGGAAGGCTTTGACCCCCCCACAGAAGAGGCCGTATGTGGAGGAAGCGGAGCGGCTGCGGGTGCAGCACATGCAGGACTACCCCAACTACAAGTATCGGCCTCGCCGGAAGAAACAGCTGAAACGCATCTGTAAGCGAGTGGACCCGGGCTTCCTCCTGAGCGGTCTGCCCCCCGACCAGAATGCCCTGCCCGACCAACATGCCCTCTGCCACCCCCTCGACAAAGATGAGGGCAGCCCAGTAAGCAGCAGGTTTTCCCGAGCCAGCCCCGCCCTGCCGAGCGTCAGAAGCTTCAGAGATCCAGCGGGCTCCAACAGCAGCTTTGACACCTACCCCTATGGCCTGCCCACCCCCCCTGAGATGTCCCCCTTAGATGCCGTGGACCACGAGCATGTACCCCCTTCTTATTATTCACAATCTGGTAGTTCTTCCGTCTCTTGCTCTTCCTCAGCCTCCTGTCCCGACGACCCCCACCAGAACCAGACACACATGGGCAGCCCCCCGCCTTACCACGCTGACTATCAGACCCAAATCCACTGTGGTCACATCTCCCACATGTCCCAAGCCAGCAGTGGCGGACTGATCCCCGGCCCTCCACTATCTTACTACAGTACCTCAACATTCCCCCAGATTCACCACGGGCTCCATCAGGGTCACCTGGGTCAGCTGTCCCCCCCACCAGAGACACAGGGTCACCTGGAGACTCTAGACCAGCTGAGCCAGGCCGAGCTTCTGGGTGAGGTGGACCGCAACGAGTTTGACCAGTACCTGAACTCCACTGGGACCATGTTCCATCCGGATCAGGGCAGCAGCATGACTGTCACAGGACACATCCAGGTGGCGTCCGCCGCCCCCGCAGCAGCCGCCGCCTGTCCCAGCAGCACCACAGAAACCAGCCTCATTTCCGTGCTGGCGGACGCAACGGCGGCCTACTACAACAACTACGGCATCTCGTAAGCCTTCGCCCACGGCATCCGTTAAACGTGTGACTGATCAGAGACACTACCAAGGTTTAAAAAGAGTGAAAAAAATTTGGACAATGTTGCACTCGGGTGCTAGGAAGGGAAAATTTTTCTGTGTTCTCGTCTATAATTTCAAATCTCACCTTAGCGTCCATGAGTGACTTCCTGCTACCACGATCTAAAACCGAACTGATTACTGAGCAATATGATTGTCTGGAGCCGAGGAAAGAACTAAGAGCAGTTTGGAGGAATATGAAGAAGGGAAATGGACAACTCAGGGATGCAGACACAAAATACTATAGTATGCCACCTCCAGTTGTCATGAAATTTCTAAAACAGGAAAAAAATTGTAAAAGACTTGTCGTCCACTTGTAAATGTTGCCCGTCACCGTTGCCTCTGCAGCATGTACAGATGCTCCTTCAAAGCTTATTTAAGTCCTTCAGTGTTTTGCATAAAATCTAATTGTAATGCTATTATTACTGCTTTCCATTTGAATGTCTGTATTCTATGTTTCCACTCTCATTAGTTTGGGAGTCTTACCTCACTAGTTGTAGTTGAATGAGGTTTCAGTTGGACATTTTTAAAAAAATTTTTTTTACGCAATTTAAACAAAAACGGTGTATAACAAAGAAAAAAGGCGTTTATACTTCTTCTCAAGTACTTAATAATATATATAATCATAATATCTACGATGAAAATAATAATGGTAACTATAACTGTATGCTGATTTAGGTTTGTGAAAGACAATAATTTAAAATAAAGTTAAATTTTTATATAAATGCAGTTGTTAGTTGGACAATGTGCCCACAGAGTTCATCCCACAATAAAATACTATTTATTATTTTATTTTCACACCGAAACAGGAGACATCAGTTATGAGTTAATTTTTATGAAACACACACACACACACACACACACACACACACACACACACACACTGAATTTAGCCTCACACATGTTGCACAAATTGCGAAAATGTTATGTGATACCCGTCCAACTTTGAATTTGGTTTCAGACAACCTTCTATTTCGGGCTCCGTCTCGTTGTTGTTGTTGTTGTTGTTGTGTGGCCCATTCTGACACCCACTCCCCCCCGTTTGCTTTTTCCACCCTCCATCAAATCATCCTCCTCCATCCGTCGCCTCTCGCTTTCATCCCGGTTCAGAGGATTAGTGTAAAACAGGCACAGCCGACTCCGCCCGCCTCCATCTCCACCGTCCTTTGTTTTTCTGGAGTCTTATTCTTGGTGCCATTCTTAGGCACTCCGGACCCCCTTCCACCCCAGCCCCCCCTCACCCCACGTTCTATCTTGCTGATGCAGACCTTTCGTAATCTGTGCAAAATAAATAAAAAAATAAATCCCGAGGCCTCGCTGACTGCCTTACACCCTCCTCATTTTTCTCCCTCCCCCCCATTCTCTCCACTCCTCCTCCCTTCTCACCCGCTCTGTTCTCTTGAATTTTTCTTTTTCGATAAAAGGAATTCAGGGGGCTTTTGACAAATCCTGAAGTCTGGCTGGTCTTCCTGCATTTTTTTGGGAATGGTTGAGTCGTGCTTCTTGTAAAGAGGATGTGGCGGAGGAGCGGTGTTTCCTGACTGATAAGGGAAAAGCCTCTCTCCGTCAGGATGTTTGGGCCTGGACGGGCCCTGCATTAAAGCGCCAGAGAGAGAGAGGGAAGGGAACTCACTGTTCAGCCAGCGGGAAGAAACACTGCTGTGTTGATTAGCATCTTACTCACCCACCATTTTTCAGGAGAGGCTTAGTCGATGTTGCTCGTCATACCTTCGCACCGCACAAAAAGCAGAAAACCACACTTGCAGCGAAGAAACTGTATGTACCTGCAGAGGACGTTTGTCTACACCCAAGTTCAACCACGATTATGATTTTGTTGCGTTTTGTGATTATGATTAAACTAGCTTGAGTGACAACATTTATCAAGCGCCGGTGTTCGCGGGCCAGCTGACATGTTCATTTCTGTGGGGTTAGATCGTTACCCTCTGTGCCTGCAGGGGTTCAAAGCCCTGCGGAGGGTCCATTTAAATACAAGCGTATTTTGGGCAGGTGCTGCCCCAGGCGTAGGGTGAAAAAGTAGTCTTGGGTGCGGCGTACGCCCAAGAGGTGTCAGGGGTCAACTCGCTACACCCTACAATTACATCCACCACCTCAGGGTAGGACGCCGTAGCACGGACACGGACAGGGACTCAGGTGTCAAAGCATCATCATACAAGACGCCAAATTCTAAAACGGAGCCGAGTGTTCATCAGCCCATGTTCTTTTATATTCTGGTAAAGCTCTACACACAACTCTCAAATAATCTTGGAAATATGGCATGAATCGATAAAGCGGAAATCTACAATTTAGCTAGTGCTGAATTTGAAAGCGTCTCCCAAAATCTATAAAATCAGGCCTTATTGTCAACCAATAGCACATTCCATTACTTGAATTTTGTCAAATTATACGTAAAAATTCATTCTTTAAAATCATCAGCAAATTAGAAATCATTAACGTTGCAGACAGACGTTTTCACGGCGTCAACTTTTGAAGTTTCACTATATGGTTGTGAAACCATTAAGTACTTAGAGTTCATTAACAAAAGATCAGTTCACACCTTATGTGGAACTTGGCCCATCAAAATCCTTTAAGTGAAATGTCTGGATGAGCTCCAGAGAGATGTAAAGATTTTTGAAGTTGTCTGGAGGTGAGGTTACAATCCTCAACTTGCAACGGTCACTCCTTTCCTCCGTGGAAATTGTCTTGTCAGCATAACCTTCAGAACCTTCTGCTGGAGATGGACGTTACTGCTGTTTTAGATGCAATAAATCAGCAAAAGAGGTAAACATCAAGAAATGTTGTGAACTGTATAAATTAAACACTTACAGCTATTATTCATAAAGTTCCTTCCTCTCAAATCTCTTTAATTTGACGTCTAACTCTTCACATATTTACATGATCTAGTAAGATCTACAATATTTGCAAATATAACAATATAGGCTGAACAAACAAAAGAGCCTCTTCTTGTTTTTTCTCGCTGATTGCTGACTGGCTCGGTTCCAGTCTCAGGTCAAGCTTGTGGAACGAGTCTGTCAGGTAGTCTGTTATGTTTCCTATTTCCTCCTCTGCCGTCATGTCACTTCCCTGGGCAAACAAACAACTCGGCGGTCTAACTTCAACATCAACCGTCAAGGTAGCGACGTAAGGCCCGCTTGTGTGTGGACGAGGCACGGAGCTCCCACAGCTGTGTAAAGAATTATCCATAGGCTGGGCCCAAAGTGAGCAGTGATCATTTCAAATGTTGCGTCCTCCGGAGGTACGCAGGAGGCTTACTGTCTGGTTGGTTCAGCATCCATTGTGTAGCTGGAGAGGGAGCGTCCAATCACATGGTGTTTGGAGGACGACTAATTTGGCTGTATGACGTTTTCTTGCGTATTAACTGTGGGTCAGGAGGAAGTGACTGATCAGAAATAAATGCATGTGGCGGATAAATGTCTGAGACCCAGATGCCCTTTAAATCTCCCTGCAGTGTGTGCAGTATTCCTGAATTTGCTCCTGAATGTGGGTATTTGCAACTAAATGAAGCAAACAATTGTCAAAGTGATGCTCAGAGAATTGTCATGTCTTCTGTGTTTGGTCCCCTGCAATCAGAACACAACAAAACCAATTAAAACCTCCTCATCACTTCTAATGTAGTGAACTTTAGACCAAATGAAACTACTTAGTGGTGAAAGATAAAGACACACTTGCATCAGCAAATACTAAATGTTGTCGGAGTGCATTTCCAGTTGGAGTGTGTTACAGCAGCATAATAACCTGTTTACAATTTATACTTGGCCCTGAATCGGGCCAGAAACGGGAAGGAAAGGGGGGGAAAACACACATATCTCACAGCGAGGGATTAAGGGTGCAGCTATTCTTCATCTCATTGTGGCTCAACAACAGGCAGAGTGTGGGGTGGCAGGCAGGCGTGTACGGCGCCGAATGAAGAATGGACCAGACTCGTCGAGGGACAGGTGCCATGTGGCAGAGGATGTGCAGGGATGCAGATGGGGACCTCTGGAAAACTTGGGGGACCGTATGAGCAGCCAAGGGCCTCCCACTCGTACCTGTGCTGTGAATGCTGCAGCTGAACGGGATCCGACACCTGTTCTAAGCAGATACAGGCGAGCGGCGAAAAGCACGGAGGGAGGCCAGCACGCGGCTGCCAGCCGAGGGAAGGAGACGGCTAGGTTTCCAGTTAGCGGCGCCTGATTATCGGCCTAAGCTTTACTGCAGAATCTATTAAAAAAAAGATTGAGATATGAGCTCTCTTCCAAAACTATTTGCATTTCTCTAAACTCCTCATTTTAACAAGAGATTTCCCGTGGATTAAAATGTTTTACTTAAATCTGAGGCAACATTAAAAAAAAATAATCAAAAGGTGTAAAATACGAGCACAGTTTGATTGATTAAAATCGCAGTTAATGTCCTGTTTTCACAGGATTGTCTGGATTGCATGTGTGTGGATTGTTTTTGACTGCCGCAGATTCTCCTGAGGGAAATGTAAGTATTCACCTAAAGGTGGAGGAGGATGTTTCTATTATGCTTCCTAATTGAAATATGGTTCCATTTAAGAGATAGGACATCATTTATTCACTGAGGAAGCATTACACATTTTGATTCATGTTTTAATTGAGATGATTGTGATATTTAATGCAATGTTTACATCCTTTAACATCTGTATTTAAGTGGGACTGCAGCGAGATGCGCAACTGCAACGGATTAGGTTTATTTCTCAAAAGTTGGTCATCCTTTCAGATGTTGCTGTTTTCTTTACTTGATGTTTTACCGGTCTGGACATTTAGTGAATTTGGATATTATTCTTTTAAAGCGCTGCTTGTGCTTTGATCTTAGGTCACTCCCAGTTTCTTCCATTTTAGCGGGCCCTCATGCTGCCTGCGTGGCTCTAGCCCCATCGTCCTGCACCAACACAGTTTACTCAGCATGCATCCTGAAAAGCAGACGCACTAATGGTTCAGATGAGTGATGTTATAAGTTCAGTGGTGTCGCAGGTCCCCTTTTAACGGCTGCTGTGGAGAACAGACAAAGCAAAGCACCAGACCGCCTGATGACAGCTCATGAGACGCGCTGAGAACCACTGAAGCTGCAGCTTCAGCAAATACCATTCATAGAATTATTGAGGATAAACAGTTGTATCAGGTTACAAAGCTGATGAATTGTGTAATTTTTTAGTTTATTATTTAAATAAATTTTATTTTTTCAGCCAGTCATGCTAAAAAATTCTCCTGCTGTCAAAATTTACTGGCTTCAATTGAAAACCTACTATTATTAGAAGTTTAAGCTTTGAGACCCCAAATCATATCATCATTCATTCATCATTGATTCTATCTCATCATTTGTGCTTTTCCTATCTATTTTTTTTCTTGTGTTATTCAGTTTACTTTTAATAGTTTACTTTTGCATTTTTGTCCACAGAAAATAAATAAATAAATAAATAAACGAATAAGTATCTTTATCTGCAATGATGACATTTGGAGAAAATATTTTTTATACTACAAAAAAAACAAACATTTTATGCTACAAAAAATATTTAAGATAAATATATGTAAGATAATTACAAGTACGTTAACTAAATAACAAAAGGCACTAATAATAAGTTAATACCATACATTAATTCATGATAAATCTAGAGTCTAATTTTAGTGGCTGAGAGAGTGTTTGAGAAAAAGAGATACCTCATATTATTAACTACAGATTTCAAAAAGCGTCAAATTGACAAAACCTACTACAATATGTATGATGTGATAAATAAAAGTTGCCTTAAAATGTAAAATCACTAATCAGCAATGCAGATTTCTACATACAGGCCCAATGACCTCACATGTGAACACTTCTTCAGAGACGAAGTACGTCAGTCATGACACACAGCATTTCCGCTGCCTTGATGTTCACTGTTTGCACTGTTTCTGTGTAAGAGAGCTTCTGACTGACCTTGGCAGCGAGCCACCCTGCAATCATTTTCATGGTCCCTCCCATTCCTCCGACCTTACGTTATGGGGGTAATATGTGGATTGTTGTTGTTGTCTATGTTTTAAGGAATCCCTTCCTGCTGGATGTTCGGTTCTGTTTCCTTAAAGACTCAACATCAAAAATGAGAGACGTGGAAATGAGTCACACTGCGGTCCCCAGAGTTCAGGCTCTTCAACTTAAGTACCATGTTGACAGGTTAAAAACAGGATATGAGCTGGATGGGTCTATGTTTATTGCAGATGGTGGACACTTAAGAGCAGTGATAGCTGAAAGCTTTGATAAGCTAATCAAACAAGTACGGTCACGTATCTCCTGTACTGTGTGGGCGCACAAACACTGAGCCATCCAGACGGGTTCCACCAAACATCTCAGCTCAGAGCGTCATTGCTTCTCAGTTTAACCATCGTTCAATAAATTGATAACGGACTGTCGTATATTCACATCGAGGTGGACAGGACTCTTCAAACACCTCTTCACTCCAGAAATAGCTGTACTTCATCATACGTGGATAAATAAAGCCACGTAAAAATATCAAGACATTTTCTACGAACACAACTCGTTATGCACACACTGGACCCACACTTGACTGTGGACTCCAGTAAACTTTGCTTCTGCTAAATATTACACAGTTTGCACTTTCACAGGGAAGTGGTCCCAAGGTGTTGGTGTTTGAATGCAAAAATCTATAAAACTCATTTATTACAATAGCCAATGACCTTATAGGCTAACTTACGCCATTTATAAGATGACCAGTTTCTGCTTAGCTGCAGGATAATTGTAGAAGCAAAAGAACTTTTAGATGTCCACATCAAACTACACTGCTATACTACACAAATATACTACACAAATATATTGCTGCACAGTGACCACAATGATACCCCCTGAAATCAAAAAGAAAGCTCTCATTTCAATTACATCTTATTTTTCCCCCCACCTCTGAGAGATTAAGTTCTCACCTGTGTGTCTGCTGGTTTGTTTATTTCTTTGTTTGTCTGTTTGCAGAATTACACACAAATGTCTGAAATGATTGCCCTAATTTGTGTAAAGTATCACTGCATGGGTCTGGGAAGAACTATTCAGTTTTCATACATCACATTCATAAAATCACATCATCATGTGGCGCAACAGAACAGTATTAAAAAAAAAAAAGTTATTCACAGTTGTTTTATTCACCACACACAAAAGTCTCCCAGCCTGGGATCTTCCTCCTGTTTGTAAAAAGGGCCGACATCTTGTTTACTCCAACATAACTGAAGCACAAACATGTTAGATAGAAGTAAATTATTTCTGGTGACAAAATCATTAATACAGTTGTGGAATATATGTTCATACTGTACATTAATTATACTGCATAACACTTTGAGATTGTTGTTATTGTCCATTTAAAATGACATTAGATTAGACAGAAAGAGGTTTAGTATTATTAAGTTAGTATTATTAAGTTGTTGGGTAAACAGATGTTTTCTATGCTAAGTTTGGACCATATCTGTGGTGTTTAAGCAGTAGAACTAAAACAAAAACACAACAGGGTACCAGACAGACGATCAAAAATAGACAGCGTGACGTGTTACGTCACGTGGATTTCTTGACCAATCAGAAGTTGGAAAGTGTCATTCTCTGTCTCTCATCAGTCGCTGGTGTGCTACTGGCGAGGCGAAATAACACACAGCTCCACTAGAAATGTCTACACTGTGGGTTTGATTCCAGTGGAGAAGTAAAGCACGCTTCCGTTACCATGGTGATTTCTCAAAGTTAGAGTCTATTGGACCTGAGAGGAAAAGTCACGTGACCGTGAAGCAGAAGTATTCACTCGTCAGAGTTGCGTGTCGTGAGATATCACGACAAAGTAGATGACGTGACGGTAATACTGTAAATCCAAACAACAACGGTATTGTTTATATATCATGACTGGATGCAAACGTGAATCACTGTCAGGATGGCCGAGCGGTCTAAGGCGCTGCGTTCAGGTCGCAGTCTCCCCTGGAGGCGTGGGTTCGAATCCCACTTCTGACAATACCTTTTTCTGAAACAAACAGAATCACATAGGACAAATACAAGTGACTAGTTCTGTCATGCATAAGTAAGTTTAGGTGAATTATATTTCATTTAAGAACAAAATTTCACAGATACTGTACTCTATTTACGATAATTGAGATAATAGATACTGTATTTATGCAATTACATCTCCTATTTACAGATTACTTAGCTACAGACACAGTCCATTTCATTCAACAACATAAAACATAATTCATACTTACATACTTCTTCCCACTGAAATGTGTTCCATTTATTTATTCAGATGAAGCAAATGCAAAAGCATCAAGCCAGCTGCACTCAGACAAAAAGATTTCCTTTTCAGCAAAATGACTACACAGATGCAAAATATTTCTGTGCACAAGCATCAGGAAGTGCTGAAAAGACTGACACATAATATCCTGTATATAGTAATGTACCTGGAGCTTTACACTGTGCTTACTTTTAATGTAGTATCAACTTCAGTCCTGCACAATTATCAAACTAAAATGGTGAAATATTGTCTGTTATCTAAGTATATTAGGCATTTTTGGTTGACTAAGCAAATAAATAAATAAATAAATAAATAAATAAATAAATAAATAAATAAATAAATAAATAAATAAATCTGTACTGGAAAAACACACAAACTCTAGATGAATAAGTACAACTGGTCATTTAAATCAGTATTCTAAAGTGGTCTGCACAGCAGGATTTGTGCAGGCTTGGCCTGCCGCTGTAGGATTGTGTAATGGTGCTTCACGTCTAAATGTGTTGCGTAGTCTTTTTCTCTTGCTTATATTTGTACGTCCCTCGCTGTAAGCTTTAGCGTGACCGCACTCTGACAGGTAAAGGTCAAAGAGAGAACAGCGGTCAGAGGAAGTCTGTCTGGTTTCAGGTTTCAAGAATGCACGGGTTCTTTAATTTAACAGAGCAAACAAACATGAGTTCTTTTATTTTACTTTCTCTTTAACAGAAAATTGCCAAACACTGCTATTAGAAAAAACTTTGTGAATATTATTATATAGCACTTTATTTCTCTATAAGAGACAAACTTTCTGGTATCTATGCTGTATTTCTATAGTATAATTTAAATGATTATAGTTCACATTCATTATTTCATATTGGAAGATTTATGATTGCAATTATTTGCAACTGAATGTAACTACTCTGCTATTTGATCGTCTATATTAATTAAATTACATAAAAATGTTAGTACAGTATCATATGTGACTGTGAATGCATCCTTTAAGCTTTAGACATACAACTTGATTTTAAACCTTCAAATTGTACCGTTTAACTGGAGACATTCCCCGCTGTGAAACTTTCACAGTGCTTTGACTTACAATTGCAGGAATCCTGCTGTACAGCCGGCCACACACTCATTATCCCTGATATTTTAACTACAGTCAGAAGGGGGGAGAGCTAAGCCTGAGTATCAGTGCTCACGTGTGAGCCTGACATGAGCTTCAAGGCTTCCTGCTGCGATGGTGATCCACCTGCTGGGTGGATCCTATGGACAGGGGAATAAAATGCATGTTACTAATTTAATTTAATCCAGACTACAATGTTTTTGGGAAATATTGTGCAGTGAATTCCCCAATATGGAAAAAAAATATTTTTTTAGAATTCATTTAATTAAATGATAAATCACCTGTTCGTCATGACTCAAACTGATTGTGGCTCTTTACAAGGGGAGTGAAGGGAGGAACCTTCCTTGCACAGGAAAGCCCACGGACAGGAGGACAAAACTGTGTTCTCAGCAGTTCTTTTGAGTCACTCGCTCACCGTCATGACTCAGCAGTGGGGGGTCTTTCTACTGTTTTCTCCCATGAGTCAGGACGCAATAAATCCACCTACCTCAACACCACCTCACCGTGACCCATCAAGCTCCTTAAGGCTGAAGACATATGGCAGCGTGAGGGCTTGCCTCACCCTGTGATCATGTAAGCTTTGTGGGAGTGGGTGCTCCAGTGATGAAGCACTTCTTCATACTCCCAGCATCACAGGGAGGGATCGGCATGCAGGCTGCGAGCCTCTGATAAGAGTAAATGCTCACATATTCTGTGGCCATTCCTTTGTCCTTGAAAAGAGCGAGCTGACCCCAGGTGATATTTAGACAGGAAGTTCTCTAAAAAAAAAACTGAATTCACTGCACTTTCAGTTGCAGTAAACACACCAAACACGTGTATGAGTTTTGCGCCTCCCTTTTACATTACGCAAATTTGTACCAGCTTTGTATGTGTGGTGATAATTATGTGGTAGGAGGTAGTGTGACATGTCACGCAGCAGTAGAAAAACTCTGTTTGATGGCAGATTGCTGAACCCCTAACAAAATGGATTTTATTTAGTACAATGTAATCTCACATGAAAAAAAATCTAAACTTTAAAGCTTAAGTAAATGTTTTGCTTTGCAGTCTTACTTTCTCCTGACTTTAATGTCACTTGACATTTCTGTTTGTTCTCTGATTTGTTTAGTTGAGTTTTTCTGTACATCATTAATAAACCCATTGGTTTATTCAAAAGTAAAATATAGCACAAACAAACCTTCAGGACAAATTGACTAATATCAATTTCACCAATTGTATTAAACAAACATGCTAACATTTTAGCCTAGTGGAAATCATTAGAGCTACCTTTGATACATACTTGTGGTTCTTTATTGTTATGTTGTGTTTTAAAATCCTTCGTTCATTTGAGTTGTAACACTGCCCAACGCACACATGAAGACATCACACACAGACACAATTCTTAGTTTTGGAATTGTTTTGTTCTTCACGACCAAAGAGCAAAGGCTTCTCTTTTGAGATTAAAATGCAATAAGGATCACCTGACATATTTTTTTCAAATGAATTCCCACGGGGAGAGAAGGGAAGGGAACATAAATTATTTTGTTATTGGTACAATATTAATTAATATGTACAAACAAAGATCACAACAGTGCCTAAAGAAGTGTCACCATTCCTAAGAAGGAATGTCAATGCATGGTTCCTTGTTCTACCAACACATTTATTGCAAAAATAATATTTTAACATTATGTTAAGTTGATATACAGTAAGATGTTTTTATATTTGCATATGAAGTACTATACATAAAGAATGCTAACTAGAGTCTTACAAAGATACCTGAAGGGAACACACCTCACAGATAACTATTCTGCCAAGTCATAGATTATCAGTGATCACTTCAGGTCCTTTCCAAAAGTGTTTATAACTCCCTTTATGCAATGGTGAAGTCCAAGTCATGTGTCCAAAGCCTCAGCAGATTTTGGTCCAATCTCAGGGTGATTAGCAAGGCTTTTCCTTCTATCCTTAGCTTCTCATGTGATTAGCAGGTGGACCTGCTTCTGGAGGGAAGCTTTTGAACCGGTGTCTCTTTTGCAGCAGCTCTGGTGTTTCTTTGGAACTTCACATCTTGCATGCTGTGGCATTGGAACTATTTATTTTCATTTCAGTTCTTTTAGGATTCTGGATCTGGTGAGTATACATACTTTGTCTACAGAAAGACTGTTTAAACTCCTCATTAAAACTGATGCATGAATGTTTTTGCTTTGGTTTTTGCATATCTAAAGGAACTACGCACCAATAACTGACTGATCAACTCTGCCATCCGCACTTGCAAAAGATTATGACTAAGTTAGAATTTGTGTCATGTTGGGTGGTGCTTTGTGGTCTTTGCACAAACAAAGGATAAAATAGTCCACTTTAAACTGGGTGAACTCACGCTGGCCTGCATGCAGGATGATGTATACTTTCCTTGTTTTCATTTCTTTGGAGTCTCAGTTGGCAGACATGACACCTTAGGGATAAATGGCATTATTTTGAGGAGCCAAGGCCACAAATATTTCCTGATCATTGTGAGTAAAGAAAAAACTGTTTGTATTTGTAATTCTCGGAATAAAGAGAACTAATTTATGAGTACAGGCTCAGGGCATGGCGGCTCACGGGGTACTGCTGTTGCCTCATAGCAAGAAAGTACTGGCTTCTATTCCTTTCTGAGGTCATGTAGGTCATCTCTGGGTTCTCCGGCTTCCTCCCACCTCCAAAAAACATGCAGCCTAGGTGAATTGATCACACCAAATTTACTGCAGGTGTCAATGTGAGAATGGGACAGGTTCCTGAAGACCCGTGACCCGCAAGGCAGAAAAGCAGCTGTAGATGAGACGATTGCGATCGTCTTGTCTGCAAGAAAATAGATGTAAGGATGAATAATTTACTAGTTTGCAGATGAATTGCTTCTGGTGTGTTTTGAGTGTGCTGTGCAAAAATTAACTTTAAAAGAAAATGCTTTAGTTATTATCTCATTCATATATAATACACATTTAATTTTTGCATCCTGGTAAAAGAGAACTTCTGCTTTATATTGTGGAGAAACCCGTGTTTGTGTGTCTTTAATGTCAGCTTTAGTTTGTATTGTTGTGTTTGGCTACTAGCATCATGAAACATTTGATGGACAAGGATGATATAGCATGACTGATTTTATACTCCCAACTGAAGCATATATTCAAAACACTGAACTCAGTGAAATGAACCGGGACCCAACTTTATAATCCTGGATTATGGTCAAAAGAATAATATTCCCTCTGACTATATTCTAGCCAAATTCCTTTGTAAACTATCTGCATGCTTTAGATTGAACTTATTCAGGTGAGAGTATGCCATCATGACATTTAACAGAATTAACATATAAGTCAACTTTCTTTTCACTGTCAAAATGTTTAGCATAAAGTCCACACTTGCAGCTTTACTTATAAATATATAAAATTGCTAATAAAAGAATTCACACAACGGTCAAAGCTGCTCTTTACATGTGTCAGTCAAGCTTGGCCTAATTTTGAGACACAAAAATTGACTCATTTTTATTTGCATTTTCATAGTGGGCTTCATCCCCTTCCAACCAGCAACAATACATGATCTGTATCCCTGTATTGTCACATTCTGCTTATTGCAGATATTGCTGCTTTTTATAGGTAATCCTTGCCTTACTGACAGCTGGAGAAGCTGCTAAGATAGTCTTTTCTTCAGCAATGATCACTGAGGTAATGTCCACTTTCACTGTTGGCAGCGACTTAAGCTTGTTATTTAAAGTCATCTGAGGGATTTATTTGCTGCTGCATCCTTAGTGTCCCCATCCTAATGTACTCTGATCTTCTCAGCGGTGTGTACATACAGTACATGTCAGCTAAGTCAAGTGTTTGGGAAGATCAGTGATTTGAACATTTGCAAAACTGTGACTGAGTTTATGTTTAGTGTCAATTTATTTGTTTTAGTCTATTAATGTATTAGCATAGAATATAAGTATAAAAAAAATTTGCTAATACTAAAATGTGTGTGTAAAATTTACAAGAGCATGTTAGGCTCTTGCTGGCAAAAAAAGAGGACAGTTTACATTGTCTAGTTTGTCATTCATCCAGATTTTAAAATAACTAGAAGTAATATATCTTAAACTGATGAATATTTTTAGATTAGAAGTGTAGGAATAGCAGACAGAAAAATTGTTAACTTAAATTTTTCCAAGTCTTCATCCCCTTCTAATATTCATCTCATGTTATATTCTCTCTTTCAGCTGGAATGAATGGGAGTCATGAAGATGTGCTGTACCATACTTTCCCCAGACGTGACTAGGGGCGACCTTTCCTCTTCAAATGCTCACATGAACCCATCATCCATCTAGAAGGAGGACCCTACCGTCCAAAATGCCATCCCACAAACAAAACTTCCAGTGCTTCAACACTGTAGGGGGTGAAAACTCACACAAGTCTTCTCCACCCTTCAAGCATCGCACCAGCTGGCTGCCCAGGATCCCCCAGCATGGCATGGTGTCCCACTACGATCCTCTGGAGGAATGCTACCTTTGCTCTGAGTACAGACACGCTCAGGCCCTGGAATCATTAGAGACTCTGGCCAAACCTCTGTGTCACTCTCACACACAACACCGCAGCTATAATCCACACCAGCATGGCCCGAAAGGACCCACCAGACCTAAGGAGGACCCATCAGGCCACAACTTTTATCACCGCAGATACAACAAGAGGGTGGTGCTGCTGAAGAACAGTGACCCCTCCTTCAGGAAATCGATTGTCTTGCATCACAGGAGTCTTCGCAGTTTCAGGCTTTTCTTGGAAGAAGTTTCTGAGTTCATGCACTACCACACCAGGAAGCTGTACACTCTGGAGGGCCGCAAGGTGAGGCCATACACAGCTGGAACTAGATATTAAAGAATAGGTACAGTAGTACCCTGAGATACAAGTTTAAGTTGTTCTGTACTGAGTTCGCAAGTCATTCAGAGGAGTGGCAGAAGCTCAGTCCACCAAGTCTTGGGCTAGGGATTAGAGGGTGGTCGGTTCAAGACCCATGTGGGCCAATAAAGTTAGACTCTTCTTCAAATTCATAGCATTTTACCTTTTGCCATGGAAATAAATAGAACACTGGATGATTAAACCCATCGTTTAGGTGATTTTTTTTTTTTTTTTTTTTACAATAGGAGAATAAGTTATGGTGACTTCGAAATCTTTTGGAATCTGTTAGCATCAATTCCATAAATCATTTCTGAACCAGGACAGTCTAGGTATTCTAAAATCATATATAGAAATGTCCTATAACTTTTTAGCATCGAAATCCATGTGATATTTTTGTTTTGTATTTGTTCAACGTGCCAACATTTTCTTCTATCTATGAGTGACAAAACGTTTACACAACATATACACTCATCCATTGTCAGTTCTGTTTATTTTGCACTTGTTTAAAATGTATGTTTATCAGAATTAGGGTGCATGAGCTGATGAAGCAGAGATTTACCTTCACACAGTCACATTGTGGCTACCTATTTGAAAACCATTAATCTTGGTCAAATCAGAGCTATTTATGAGAGGAAAACAGGTCAATGTTGGAACTCCACTTCCTCTGTGGTGATACAGGGGTATCTGAGAAATGTGTCTTCTGCAGCGGCAATTAATTATCTTCACCCAGGTTTAGCGTGACCATGGATGAAGCCATTCATCTACCTTCATCAACAGCAGATACAGAATCCAAAATTGCAGTTTCATCAAAACTGCACCTGAGAAAAATGAGTTTCATATCTGTCAGTTGTGAGCACAAGCAGCAGCGATCAGCATAGAGTGTCATAAAAATGCAAAAGTACTTACATAAATTAAATAAAATGGGACAGCAGTATCTGGGGTATTGATTAAATTCTTGACTTTCATAATCACCTCCAATTTGCTAGAGGTATTAAAACACTTTTGCCACAATTAGTGGTAAAAACAAGCATTTTTTTTAATGTCATTGCATTTTAAAACAACCCAAATAGGAAGTCATAATTTTAAAAAGTTGAATCCTAAGGTAATTCAGGTCAGAAAAAACAGGTCAGCACATGCTCACCCCTAGATTAGCATTCAGGCTAATCACTGGTGAGACAGAAGGTGATGATGACAATGGTGGTAATATTATGGCAACAAGCCTGCACGACTGAACCCTCAGTGCCTTTCTAATACAAAGAGAACTGTTTCAAGAGTCAAATGCATCTGACTTTTTTTCCTTGCTTAAAGGATGTAGATGTCGTTTGACCCCCCCCCCCATTATAATTCAAGTTATGTTGAATTACAATGCTCAAATCACTGTGTTTGCAAGTCTATGCCCATCAGTCTACTAAATTCACAGCTGAGCAGCGGCTGCTCACCGTTGTGAGAATGCACCGTCATTTGTTGAAGTTTACCCAAGATGTTCCTGGATTAGGATATTAATCTGGTCTTGACTCACAGCAGTGACTTCATTCTGATAAACAAAAGTGGGGGCAAAGCCTTGACCCAATTCAAACACTCATCATAGTGCCTGTTTCTAAACATGACATGGACTGATTGACTGAAAAGACTGTATTTAGACTGTTTTTATTTGTATACAGTATGTATACAATTTGTATAAGGAATCACAGAATGTCCATTACAGTTTATAGTCTGTTCCAAATCTCTGCCTGTTACTTTCATTTTTCTACCTACTTAATTCACAAAACAAACTCTCTTTCTGCTTCAGATTGACAGTGTTCAGAGTCTCCTCCAGTGTCCCAGTGTCCTTGTCTGTGTGGGACGTGAACCCACTCATCCTTCCATTGTGGAAACATTTCAGAAAACGTCTGATGATAAACTTCCAAAGCTGAGCATGATGTCACAGCCTGACGGCTGCAACAAACAACACGAGGGTAAAAGAAACAGTTTATTGCCAATGATTACATTTCTGAATCACATTTTTAAAATACAGTAATACAGTAAGCTTATTCTCTCTCTCTCTCTCTCTACATATATATATATATATATATATATATATATATATATATATATATATATGTGTGTGTGTGTGTGTGTGTGTGTGTGTGTGTGTGTGCGTGTGTGTGTGTGTGTGTGTGTATACTGTATATATATATATATATATATATATATATATATACACTCTATTATACTGTGTGTATATATATATATATATATATATATATATATATATATATATATATATATATATATATATATATATATATATATATATACAGTTTCTGCAGTACACAGTATATTTAATTGTGCATTGTGAGATAAAGAGATGAATGTCATCTATTTTCTTTTGTTTTCTCCTTTACTTCTGTTTTTCTTGTGCCTGAAACCAAGGACAACCAACAATGAGAAGTGCCACAACTTCAAAACCAGAGTCTGAATCCAGACCCACCAGAAAGTTAGTGTCATCTGATAAGTCATTACCAGATGGAACTGAATCTCCAGACAACGTGAATTCCAGCCTTCACACAGATGACGGGATGAGAGATGATGATATAGAGAAACGGGTTCGTGTTAACAAAGATGGAAGCTTGTCGATGGAAATGAAAGTGCGCTTCCGGCTACAAAATGATGAGACCCTGCAATGGTCAACAGAGGTATTAAGGAGAAAGAACTTTGAGTATCTCCATGGACAAAATACATCCAATTTTGCACAATGTAATGATATAAGCTATTCAGAATCTGAAAACATCTCTGCTGGTGAGTACAATGAGGCTTACATCGACAGGTGCTACCAAAGAAACACAGAGGAGCTTCATCGTCCTCACTGCTCTCCCTGCCAAGATTACGACATCTGGAGAAATGCTTCTTCTGCACAAGGAGAAAGTCGCTGCATTCAGTCTTCTAGCTCAACAGCTTCCTCACATACAATGGTTTCCCGAAAGATGGTTATCAAAAGGCGGACAATGTCTAGATCAAGTGAAGAGCATACAGATGAGAGGATGGAGAGAGAAACCTGTATGAAAGCATCAGAAACTGTCCAACACTGCATCCTTACAAGTGAGAAGGTGCAAGAAGAACAAGAAGAAGCCGTTTCTTTTCTTAGTGGTTCTTCTAAGGCATTAGTAGGACATGAGGAAGAGTGTGTTCCACTACATTCTACAAGTGCAGTAGTAGAAAAATCATCATCTACACAACAGTCAGCTCTGAGCTTTGCAGCAAGAGTATCCAGTGCTTCAGAGCAGTCAGGCAAATCAACAAAATCAAGAAGATCATACACTTGTAAATGCACAGCATCTAATCGACCTGAGGATGATTTAAAATCTGGAAAAGTCCAGACCCAAGATGAAGCTGGTGATGTACAAAGTGATCAATCAAGTGCCATGTTTATTAAATCAAATACCTCTGAGAGATCTGAACCAATACAGAACACAGAGTCTGAAGGTAGAGAACAGAATAGATCCCAAAGTGCCACGTCATTTCATTCAAATGCCTCAACATCCAAATGCAATACCTCAGATGTTGCAGCAGAAAAAATACACACACATGAAGACAAAGAAGCAGGAGAAAGATCGTTGAGTAGCATGTCGGTGAAATCCTCTAAATCTGAAAGATTAATGACTGAAATGGCAGCTGAAAAACATAAATCAGAGGAGAATGTTGATGGAGGACGAGCACTAAGTTCCATGTCATCAAAATCCAAAGCCTCAGTTAAATCAAAAGGATCAACAGTTGCTCAACCAGAACCGCCTGAAGAGGAAATAGAACAAAATACAACCTGTGCTATATCTGCTACATCAAATGCAGAATCAAAATCAGGATTGTTGGAAACAGCTGAAGAGGAGGGTATTCAAAACCTGCCAGAAACAAGTGAGAATATAATTGCACAGAGAGCACAAAGTGCAATGTCAGTGAAGTCAAACGATTCTGCAAAATCTAAATATTCAAGAACTTCCGAAGATCAACCCAATGAGAATTCAGACGCCAAATCCAATGAAAGTGCACATTCTCCTGTGCCATTAATTTTACAAAATGCTGATGAGATTTTTGTGGAAGAAGATAAAGCAAAGGAAGATAGAGAAGATCAAGTGAGAGTGCCAAGCGTCATGTCATCAAAATCAAACGTATCTGTAGTATCTACACATTCAAAAACATCTAAGCAACGAGATGAAGAACATGGTGTGGAAGAAACTCACCAGAGATCACTGAGTTCCATGTCAGCCAAGTGTGAAACCACTGAAACTGAGACTAAACAAAATGCAGAAGAAATGCAAGACAATGGTGTAAGATCACCTAGTGCTCTGTCGGGAGTGTCATCAAATAAAACTGATATTGAGGCAGAAATGGCGGCAAGTTTGGAGAGAGCTCCGAGTACCGTGTCAGTAAAGTCTGCCAAGTCCAATTTGTCAATGAGGTCCAGAAAATCAGTAAAATCCAATGCATCTGAACAATCAGTGGCGTCTAGTGTTAAAGTGAGGTCAATCAGGTCAGATGTATCCACATCTGCAAACTCAAATGTTTCTCAAGTTCTTTCTAAACATGGTGATAATTTTCGTGGTGAGGCAGATGCTGAACAGGAAACCCGTGAGAGGGCACCAAGCTGCATGTCAGACATATCCTGTAAATCAAACAATTCAGCAAGATCACAGCTGTCCAAATGCTGTGATGACCCAGGTAGAGAAAACATGACTGAATATGAAGAGGAGAGGGGACCCAGCGCACTGTCAGTAAAATCAGAACAGTCAGTTTTGTCAGCTAAATCAGCAAAATCAACACAGTCAGTCATTTCTGACAGATCTAAAAATTCCAAACACAGTGATGTTTCAGATGTTCTTGGAAATCCTGCAGATCATTCAAAATGCACAGAAAGAGCTCCAAGTAATATCTCAATTACATCTGTTACATCTGAAAAGTCAAATTCTTCCATTGTATCAAGAAAATCTAGGAATTCTGAAATTCCTTCTGAAAGCTACAGCAATGCTTCTGAAGAATTGATTATTGAAGGAGAGACTGATGGGAGATCATTGAGCTCAATGTCAGTGCGGTCAGTTAAGTCGAGAAAGTCAAAATGCTCTCCTGCTACAAGTGAAGGGTTTGAGAACCATGGAACAGAAAATACCAAAGAGCAAACTGAAGACAGAGCACAAAGCTGCATGTCAACCAAGTCCGTCCAATCACATTTCTCTGAAATATCTGTCAAGTCTGTTGAGAGAGCACCAAGTAACACGTCAGTGAACACTGTAAAGTCAACCATTTCTGCCAAATCTACAAAGTCGAAAGGACTTGATGAAAGTAACGCACAGAGATCTCCCAGCAATTTGTCAGTCAGATCAGGAAAATCAACAAAGTCAAATATATCTGCCACGTCTAGAAGATCAAAGGTTTCTGAAGTCCAGCTGGACAATCATATTGACCAACCTGAGGAAACATCTGCTAAAGGGGAGAGTGAAGTGAGATCAGTTAGTTCGATGTCAGCAAAGTCCACTATGTCGACAAGAACGGATAAGTCTGAATGTTCTCCTCTTCCAGGTAACCATAGCGCCGGGTCACCTGGTTGCAAAAATGAACAAGACCAAAATGGAGAAAGACCAGCAAGCTGTATGTCAGCCAGATCTGTCCAGTCACATGTTTCTGAAGCGTCAACAAAGACTGCAGACATCCCACATATTTGTATAAAATCTATCCAACCAAATTCCTCAATTCCTGGTGAAGACAATCAGGAGAGACCACACAGTTCCACGTCAGCCAGAACTGCAGAGTTGGTTATTTCTGACAAATCCTCCAAGTCAATAGAACCCAGTGATTCAGCTGTATTTGACTGCAATGAACATGTAGAGCGAGCTCCAAGCAATGTGTCAGTCAGATCAGGAAAATCAGTGCAGTCAACTGTCTCTGCAAGATCAGAAGTACCTGAGGTTCTAGTAGGAGATGGTGTTGCCAATCTAGAAGAAAGAATTATTGAAGGTCAGAATGAAGCGAGAGCAATAAGTTCAATGTCTTCCCAGTCCATAAAGTCAAATATTTCAGTAAGATCAAATAAGTCAAATTGTTCTGCACGTGTTCCAGCAGATGAAAGTTTTGAGAGTCCGGAAGAAGAAAATATCAAACAGGAAACTGAAGTCAGAGCGCCAAGCTGCTCGTCCTTGAAATCAGTGCAGTCACATGTGTCTGTGAAATCCACAAAGTCTGGGAAGAGAGCATCCAGTGCTTTGTCAGCTCATTCAGCAAAATCTCATGGGTCTACAAAATCAAAGAAGTCAAATACTTTTGAAGTCATTTCTGATAAAATGACTTCCAGTCCGTATGCACAAGATGGTGACGAGAGAGCTCACAGTGGTATGTCAACTATTTCTGCCAAATCTACAAACACAAAAGGTCCAACTGAAGACAGACCTCAAAGTAAAGTGTCAATGAAGGCAGACTCAGAAAAGGGAAATGTTTCAACAATATCTAAGACGTCCAAAGCTGTTGACAATCCTGTTGATCACCTTGCTGATTCTCCACAAGACACAGATGAAGAGGATCACAATAGTTGTCAATCCATAAGTTCAATGTCAGTTCATTCGTACAAGTCCAATGTTTCTGCAAGATCAAAGTGTTCAGTTGAAGAAAGTAATCTAAGTTCTAGGTCACATGTTTCTACTATATCCATAAAATTCCATGCTTCTGAAGAATCTGATACCAGTTCTTGTAAAGACAGAAATGATGAGGGTGAAACTCAAGGCAGAACAGAGAGTCCATTGTCTGCCAAGTCAACAATTTCTGCAAAATCAAATAACTCAAACATCTTGCCTGCCTTAGGAGAAGGAAATGCTGAGGTTGCAAATAGGGCTTCAAGCAATATGTCAGTCAGATCAACAAAATCAGGAAAGTCAAATGTTTCTCAAGTATCCAAGAAATCCAAAGCTTCTGCCACTCCCTCTGAACACAATACGGAGATTGATTATCCAGATAGCAAAGGGAGAATGAGCTCAATGTCGGTCAATTCAAATATTTCTGCAAGATCCAAGAAGTCCAAATGTTCTGATGTTCCAGCTGAAGAAAGCTTTGGGAACCTTGATGAAGATGGCACGAAGCAAACGCGACAAAGAGCAGCTAGTTGTATGTCAGTCAAATCAGTTCAGTCTCACTTTTCCGAAAGATCAACTGAGCCACAAGTCTCTGATGCTCCTAGTGAAGATGTAACAGGACATCTAGAAACAGACAGAGCCTCTAGCACTTTGTCAGCTAAATCAGCAAAGTCACATGCAACAGAAAAATCTACAAAATCAAATGTTCATGAAAGTTCTGAAAGGAACGGTGAAGAAGAAACTAAAGGTATAGATCAGAGTTCAATGTCAGTAAAATCTACACATTCTTCTTTGTCATTAAAATCGAGTAAATCAAAAAGCAAAATTCTGGAGAATACAACAAGTGCTATGTCAAACAGATCTTCAAAGTCAGTTGCATCACCTGAAGGATCAGTTATGTTTTCAAGTCAAGAGAGAACGGAAGAAGAAAAAGAAGAGAGACCACCAACTGGGATGTCTGAAAATTCTGCAGGCAAACTGGTTGAAGAAAATGCTGAAGCAGAATCTGTAGAGCGACCACTGAGCAAGACAGACACTAACTCATACGTTTCTGTTTCATCAAAGAGTACAGCATGTGACCTTCCTTCTGAAGAACACAGTGAAAATAATGGAGCTCCTGTGCAAAGACCACCAAGCACTCTATCAGCTAAATCAGTCATGTCAGCCAAGTCAACACAATCAAGTATTTCAGCAAAGTCCCACAGGTCAAATGCAGCCAATGTTCCAAGAGAAGAAAGTGCTGGGGACACTACAGCTCGTGCGCCAAGCACGCCTTCTGTGAAATCAGCCAAATCAAATTCAAAGGTTTTGGTAGGAGACCCTGAAAGACCTTCTGAAGAAGGTGCTGATTGTGCAGAATCTGAGGATAGGCCACGAAGCACCATATCGATCAACTCATCGAAGTCAGATCTGTCTCTGAGGTCAAGTCAATCAAAAATTCCCGAACTCACAATTGAAACACATACTGAAGTATTAAATCAAACAGAGAGAACTGAAAGTGCATTGTCTGTGAAGACAAATGTTTCAGCCAGAACCATAAAATCCAGTTTATCTGGAATTAACCCCAGTGACAGGAGTGGGGAAAGAGCGTCTGAATCTGAAAAGTCAAATATCTCAGTAAACTCAGACAAATCAAACTTGTCTGACATTCCTTTTGATGAATGTGCTCATGAAAACAAGAGAATGCTTAGTCCTGGATCACCAAAATCACATCAGTCTGAACAGTCGAACAGGTCTGCTCTAGCTATGACAACTGATGAAAATGAAGATCGAGCAACTACAGCCATGTCATCAAAGTCTAAGGCGTCAAGTCATTCAAAGAAGTCAACAAAATCTGGGGATAGAGAAAAGAAAAGTGAAGGGCGGTCAAAAATATCCTCATCTGCCAATTCAAATCTGTCTCGGAAATCTAGAAAATCCAAAGTACCTGAGATTTTAACAGACGAATGTGTGGGAAAGGAATTGAACTACAGCATGTACATCACCAATGGAGTGACTTCTGAGAAGACCAGTGGATCTTCAGTTTATGAGGGAAGTTGTTGCTCCAAAACAAGCAAGCCAAGCCAGCAAGACACAAAAAGTGGAACTGCAGAGGTTACCTCTTCCCCAGAAAACTGTCAGGATGAATCAAACATCAAACAATCAAAACTAAATAACCACATTTGTCACACAGAGTCAGATGAAAGTGATTTGTCACAAACTTTGTCCAGTTCAGACCTTATCAAAGTGACGGGAGAGATTACATCAACTAGAATATCAAAATCAGTTGGGTCTGAGAGGATCGTCAATGGTCATTTGACAGCGACAGACGTTGATGGGAGTGTCACTGATCACAAAAGCAGCAAACAAAGATGTAAGAACACAAATGGTAATGGCCTTAAGATGGTCCCATCTAACTTACCAAATGCATCTCCTGCTGAAGTAGTGAATGAATGGTTGAAGAAAATACCAGCAGATAGTGACATGTATGATGTGGGTGAACTTAACGGAGACTGTGATGGGCAAATCACTAGCCATGCAATAGAGGAAGTGAATGGGATGGATGAATCTGCAACGGAGGATAAAGGAGACACAAATGAAGGGGTTGTGATAAATAGTGGTTGTCAAACAAACACAAAAGCAGCAAACTCACATACTATGCATGCTGAGAGAACAGCTCCCACAAAAATGTTTAATTCCTCCATACAGGTGATGAAAGTGCTTTTAAGTCCAAAGCATGACAGGTGTAACAGTTTACCAGAAATTTCCCCAGTGTATGGACGTAAATTAAGCACTTCAGCCCAAGGTCTTCTGGATTGTCTTGTGAAGTTGCAATTAATAGACAGTAATCCTGAAAATGCAAATGAAAGAGATGCAAGATACCAAGAGCTAATGAATATTCTTCAGTCCCTTTGGCTTTGTGCTCCTCAAGAAAATGAGAACATGTTGCATAAAGATAACTGTCATTCTGGTGATGATGAATTTAATCATACGTCATCTTCTGGCGTAGATGTTAACAGTGGCTCCACGGGCTCTGGGAAGAGCAGCGTTGGTGTCAATGCTGGTTTGTCTCAACCACATGTCAGTGCAGATATGGTACAGAAAGCACAAGAAATCTGTGAAGGTCAAGCAAAGGTAGAATCTCACCAGACATGTGAGAGAACAATAGAGACAATGCATGAAGGAAATGAAAAGGATGATGATCCAGCAACAGATGAGACAATCAGAAGCAATGATAGTCCAAGAGAACTACCTGAAACACCACCCTCCCCAAATAAGAGTTCAGGAATTGACAGTAGTGGACAAAAATGTGAAGAGGAAGTCAAGGCAGAATGTCAAGAAGACAGTAATTCAGAGAGTTCCCCCCTCCTTCAGAAGGAACAGCTAACCAAACTGATTTCTCAAGGTCCTGATCCTGTTTGGGTTTTAACCTTATTAACTAAAATAGAAAAGCAGTTCATGAGACATTATGTGAATGCAATGAGAGAGATTAAAGTCAGGTGGAACTTGGATGATGATGAGCCACTTGATACAATGATAAATGAACTCAAGACGGAAGTCCACAAAAGAATCCAAACAAGTATAGAAAGAGAATGGAGGAAAATTCAAGGTCAGACAGGCCCGACGAGACCTCCTGAAGATGCAATGACCAGATCATCATCTGCACAAACAAACGAGAGAAGACAGAGACTGAAGATGATTCTTAAACAGTCAGTTGATCTTGAAGCGGGACAAAGCAATGGTTCAGCAACAGGCACATCCTACAGTGACCAGCGTAGTTTAAATGATGATGAATACTGTCCATGTGAAACATGCATTAAGAAAAAAATTACATCTAGGCCAACAGTTCCTGCAGAAATTCTAAACACTGCACCTGTTTGTGGGGACTTCGACCTAAAGAAAATTCTTGTGATGAAGAACCTTGATAAAAGTAAAACGTTGGATATCAACTGTACATCTCACTCTGATAATGAAAAGACCACAGTGGAGACGCTTGTTGAAAATGCTATTGTTGGCGCTGTAAGAGAATATGAAGGGAATGAAGTACGATATGATGCGGAGAATGACGATTGTCATGATGCAGGTCAAAAAGAGTGTCCTGAAAACAAACTGAGTGGGCAGACTATTGAAAAGGTGAAAGAAGATGAAAGGGAAGAATCGTATGAAGATGAATCCATGGTACAAGATACACAGAAAGCAGACACAGCTGGAGATATTCTAGAAATGAAGGATGAAAATACAGACGAAGAGTCTACTGTGGAAACCAATGGGGAACATGAATCTGAAGAAGAAGAGATTATGAAAAGTAAGAAATTCAATGAGGAGCTCACTATAACTAACGCAGATGAGTCATCTTCAAAAGACCCATCTGAAGAAGTAACAACAGAATCCAACACAGGGGAAGATGAAAATACAGAACTAGAGACAACTGTGGAACCCATAATTGAGCATGAATCTGATAATGAAGAAACCATAGAAGAGAGGAAGATTAATGATGATGAAGAGGACAATACTGCCACCACTTCTGATGAGTCTGCAGGTGAAACCAACGATAAAGCAACATTTGATGATTCATCCGAAGAACCAGATGAAGAAGCAACAACTGAAAATGAAATGATTGAGGAAAATGAAACAAAGGAAGAAGTGACTCAAAATGAAAATGAAGAGACAGGTGTGGTAGATTTAACCGAGCATCCATCAGACAAAGATGATTTCACTGAAGAAAGGACAACTGATTCTGAAGATGAGAGTGAGGGTGCCAGTAAAGATGAACTGCATGTAAATGCTCTTGAAGCCACCACAGGGGAAGATGAAAATACAGAAGTACAGAAAACTATGGGAGCCACAAGTGAATATGAATCTGACAAAGAAGAGACTGTGGAAGCAGAGAAAATTGATGATGAGGAGGACAATACTGACACCAGTTCAGATGAGTCTGCAGATGAGAACAATGATGACGCAACAGCTGCTGAATCATCAAAACAGACAGCTGAAGAGACAACAGGTGAAGATGAGCCGAGTGCAGAAAACGAAATGAAGGAGGAAGCTTCTGGAAATGAAACTGCAGCTGAAGAGACAGGTGATCAGTTGGATGAAGATCATCTCGTAGAAAGAGTGACACCTAATGATGAAGATGAGATTGTAGCTACCAGTGAAGATGAACTACAGGAGGAGAATCTTGAAGCCACCACAGCTGAAGATGAAAATGCAGTTGCAGAAACAACTATGACAGCTACAGGTGAGCACGAATCTGACAATGAGGCCGTGGACGAAGAGAAAGTTGATGAGGAGGAGGGTCTTGTTGCAGCGAGTACAGATGAGTCAGCAGAAGAGACTGATGAGACGACCACAGTGAATGAACTATCAAAGACAACATCTGAAGAAGCAAAAGCTGAGGATGATGAATTAAAGGAGGAGGTTCCTGAAGTAACCATATCTGAGAATGAAAATACAGAAATTAAGAACACGGTGGAAGCCACAAGTGAGCATGGGTCTACTAAAGAACAGACTGATGATGAATCATCAAAAGCACCCAAAGAAAAGACAACAACTGGAAATGTGGCGAGTGTAGAGGATGACACTGCTGAAAATGAAACTGCGCCGGATGCAACAGGTGTGACAGCTTTAACTGAGCATCAGTCAGACGAAGATGATGTCATGGAAGCAGTGACAACTGATGATGAAGATGAGTTTGTGGATGCTGGTGAAGATGAAGTGCAGAATGAGGCTCCTGAAGGCACAGCTGAAGATGAAAATGCAGTAGAAGAGTCAAATATGACATCCCCAAGTATACATGAATCTGACAAAGAGGCTGAAGATGAAGAGGTGGGTTTGGAAAAAGGAGCAGGTCAAGATGTGGCAGAGGATGCTGCCACGAAAGATGATAGTTCTGCAGAGAGTTCAGATGCCACCAAAAATGACGATGACATTGAAGTATTGAATGATGTAATGGATGATGAACTGTCAAAGGAAACAGCTGAAGAAGCAACAGCTGAAGATGAAATGGTTGTTGAGAAAGAGATTGCCTCTATTACTGAAGAAGTTGTGTCTCAAGAAACGACAGCTGAAGATGAAAATACAGCAGACACATTTGGGTATGAGTCTGACAAAGAGATGGTAGCAAGGACAGTTGAAGATGTGGAAGAGACAGGGATCGTTGATGATGATGAGGAAACCACTAGCGCCAGTGAAGACAATTTAGCAGAAGATGACTCCACAGCAAAGGATAATGAAGCAACAAGAGAACCAGCTGAAGAAGCAACAACTGAAGATGAAAGTGCTGCAGAAAAAGATAAGGGTGTTGTAAGTGAAAACGAATCAATACTAGACCCTGCAGACGTCGACAAAGCTGAAGATGAAAATACTGCAGAAGAGTCTGATGTGGGAGCAACAGCTGAAGATGAATCTGAAATGGATGAGGAAGTTCAAGCAGGGATGGATGAAGATGGAGAAGGGTGTGTCGTCAAGACCGATGAAGAAGAAACTGTAGAAAATGTAACAGCAGCTGATGGAGAAAGTGCCACAGAAAAAGGTGGCGCTGTTACTGATGACACTGAAGCTGAAAGTGAAGCAGAGGAATCTGCAAATGAAAGTCAATGTAAGACTGATGCAGCTGTAAAAGCTCTTGATGCAGATGACGCTGAAGATGAAATTGCTGAAGATGAGAAGATTGCAGGATTTAAGGGAGACGCTAGAGAAGCCAATAGAGTTGCACAAGAATATGCAACAGAGGAAGCAGAAGACGCAGGGACTGATGAAGACGTAGAAGAAACTGTGGCAGCTACAAATGATGAGGAAACTGTTGAAGCAAATGATGAAACAATCAAAGAGCAATCTGAAGAAGAGGTTTCTGTGGAGAAAGACACCCTTACCATGTATGAGGATGATATGAATGAAAAGACAGCCGATGTAGACACAGCAGCATCAGAAGAAGAACAAGGAGAAGAACAAAGAGAAGAAAAAGGAGAACTAAAAGAACAAGAAGAACAAGAAGAAGAACAAGAAGAACAGGAGCAAAAACAAGAAGAACAAGAAGAAGAAGAAGAAGAACAAGAACAAGAAGAACAAATAAAAGAAGAAGAGCAAGAACAAGAAGAAGAGCAAGAAGAACAAGAACAAGGAGAACAAGAACGAGAAGAACAAGAAGAAGAGCAAGAACAAGACCAAGAACAAGAAGAACAAGAACACAACGAAGAACAAGAAGAAGAAGAAGATGAAGACGAAGAAGAAGAAGAGCAAGAACAAGAACAAGAACAAGAACAAGAAGAACAAGAACAAGAAGAAGAGCAAGAAGAACAAGAAAAACAAGAACAAGAACAAGAAGAACGAGAACAAGAAGAGCAAGAAGAACAAGAAGAACGAGAAGAACGAGGAGAACAAGAACAAAAAGAACAAGAACAAGGGGAACAAGAAGAAGAAGAAGAACAACAACAAGAAGACAAAAAACAAGAAGAAGAAGTAGAAGAGCAAGAAGAACAAGAACAACTAGAACAAGAAGAACAAGAACAAGAGGAACAAAAAGAAGAACAAGAAGAACAAGAACAAGAAGAACAAGAACAAGAAGAACAAGAACAAGAAGAACAAGAACAAGAGGAACAAGAAGAAGAAGAACAAGAGGAACAAAAAGAAGAACAAGAAGAACAAGAAGAACAAGAACAAGAAGAACAAGAACAAGAAGAACAAGAACAAGAAGAACAAGAACAAGAGGAACAAGAAGAAGAAGAAGAGCAAGAACAAGAAGAAGAGCAAGAAGAACAAGAAGAACAAGAACAAGAAGAACAAGACCAAGAAAAACAAGATGAACGAGAACAAGAACAAGAAGAACGAGAACAAGAAGAGCAAGAAGAACAAGAAGAACGAGAACAAGAGGAACAAGAAGAAGAACAAGAAGAAGAACAAGAGCAAGAAGAACTAGAACAACGAGAACAAGAAGAAGAACAAGAAGAAAAAGAAGAACGAGAGCATGAAGAAGAAGAAGAACAAGACCAAAAAATACAAGAAGAACAAGAACAAGCAGAACAAGAACAAGAGGAACAAGAAGAAGAACATGAAGAAGAAGAAGAGCAAGAAGAACTAGAACAACGAGAACAAGAAGAAGAAGACCAAGAAGAAAAAGAAGAACAAGAGCAAGAAGAAGAAGAAGAACAAGACCAAAAAGTACAAGAAGAACAAGAACAAGAAGAACAAGAACAAGAGGAACAAGAAGAAGAACAAGTAGAAGAAGAGCAAGAAGAAGAACAAGAAGAACAAGAAGAACAAGAACAAGAAGAACAAGACCAAGAAAAACAAGATGAACGAGAACAAGAACAAGAAGAACGAGAACAAGAAGAGCAAGAAGAACAAGAAGAACGAGAACAAGAGGAACAAGAAGAAGAACAACAAGAAGAACAAGAGCAAGAAGAACTAGAACAACGAGAACAAGAAGAAGAACAAGAAGAAAAAGAAGAACGAGAGCATGAAGAAGAAGAAGAAGACCAAAAAATACAAGAAGAACAAGAACAAGAGGAACAAGAAGAAGAACATGAAGAAGAAGAAGAGCAAGAAGAACTAGAACAACGAGAACAAGAAGAAGAAGACCAAGAAGAAAAAGAAGAACAAGAGCAAGAAGAAGAAGAACAAGACCAAAAAGTACAAGAAGAACAAGAACAAGAAGAACAAGAACAAGAGGAACAAGAAGAAGAACAAGTAGAAGAAGAGCAAGAAGAACTAGAACAACGAGAACAAGAAGAAGAAGAACAAGACCAAGAAGAAAAAGAAGAACGAGAGCAAGAACAAGAAGAACAAGAACAAGACCAAAAAGTACAAGAAGAACAAGAACAAGAAGAACAAGAACAAAAAGAAAAAGAACAAGAAGAACAAGAAGAACAAGAAGAACAAAATGAACAAGAAGAACAAGAACAAGATGATAAATCTGAAAAAGAAGAGGAAAATGAAACAACAGAAGATGAATCTGAACAGCCTGACGGGGAGGTTTCCACTGGAAGTCAAATTGGTCAGGAATCCAGTGCAACAGATGAAGATGATCCTACAGGAGATGAGATTGAAGGACATGAAGCAGAAGATGAACTGGGAGCGCCTGAAATAAAGCATAACACAAATACTGAGAAGGAAGAATCCTCTGGTGTCACCAAAGATGAACCTGCAGAAGAAAACACACAGAAACCTAGAGTAGGAGTTGATGAAGAACCTTTGAATGTTGTCAGTGACTCTGAGATGAATCCTGACATCGTAGATGCAGACGACCAAAGTGACCTGGTAGCTGAGACAAGCGATGCAGGAGGCTCTGATGGAGCAGTGGAGCTCAAGACAGAGAAGAATCAAGATGAAAATGGAGAAAACAATATCGACGATATAGATGATTATAACAATGAAGAGACGGAGACAAATTTAACACAGTTTGACGATTTTAATATTGCAAATGGAAGCCACGAGGATGAAGACAATGTTGAAATCTCCAAAGAAGAGGAGAACAAAACCGATGGAGTCACACAAGTCAGTAACGGAATGCTGGGAGATTCCGATGATGAAGAAGAAGATTCAGTTGGATCAGAGGATGAAAGTGATGAAGATGTTGAAACATTTGTTTCAAACAAAATAAATGACTAAAAGTAATCTAAAAGATTAATCCAAGCAAGTACTTCTAAGGAAGGCACTGATGCAGATATGGAAGATTCTGGCATGGAAATGAAAAAGTTAAAGAGTAAGAAAACCTCTGAAAAAGAGTTTGTGTTAAATTGACCTACTCTGAAGAGGCTTGCAGAGAAGCACAGAGAGTTTTCCTACAACACAAGGACTCCAGCAGGTTTAAAGCTTTAATGGAGCACATGCACAACAGCTGTTGTTACTTGAGTGTATATTCTAGTCTATGCTATATGTAAAGGAAATATTATATTCACACTCTATGACTAATTTATGTTATCTGCAACTGTGAGCCTCAGACAGAACATGACATTCATTATCATTATTCATTATTTTATGGTAAATGATTGTCTACTGTTACACTAACTGGAAAAGTCCACCCATCCATCCATCCATCCATCCATCCATCCATCCATCCATCCATCCATCCATCCATCCATCCATCCATCCATCCATCCATCCATCCATCCATCCATCCATTTTTTCCTAGAAGAGACGATCGCGATCATCTTGCCTACAGCCTCTTATCTGCCTTGTGGGTCACAAGTTACGCTGGAGGCTATCCTAGTTGACTACGGGCAAGAGGCAGGTTACACCCCCAGACAAGGCACCAGCTCATCACGGGGCCGCATGCATAACAAACACGTACACTCATACCTACAGACAATACAGTGTAACGCCTTCATCTAAGCTGCATGTTTATGGAGGCTTTTGGGAAAAATGTATTTTTTTACTTAAAATAATACAAAGCTATACATGTATATGAGTATATATGTGCATATATTCTGGTTAATATTGCACTATTTTTGAAATCCAGAAATTTCTAATAATATTGTATTTAAATGTTAAAATTACTATTGTGCAGATGCAGGTAATATTTTAGTGCTGGATACAAAAAGAAAGTGTGGAAGGTGATTAACATCATTGTGAATAAATGGACATGATGTTAAAGCAACTTACAGTAAAGAGATTTCTATACGAGATTAACATGAACATATTGGAAAGTCATGGGAATGTTGTATAACAATAGGCTTCCCCTGTGTGCTTTACATCATTCACCAGTTTATCAAGAAGAAAATACTTCATTCTCTGTAGTACAGAGGTTTTATTATTGCTGCTGAATGTATTGTACTTATTCTCTGAAATTAAAATGTACTTTAAAGTAATTTCATCTATCATTCTTTTGTAATGCATGCATATTCAAAGCAAAAATGTCACATTCACGTTTCTGACTTTTAGAATGATTTAAGATGTTCAAAGTTAGATGGTGTAAAAGTCAAAGAAGCATGACTGATAGGTCACTGATCAGTTCTACAGATGTGTCCCTCCCTCATTACTACTTTGTAGGCTGTCATTGAGTGTTGACTGTTGACATTGGATTAGTTTTGGAGTGATTTAATAATCATGCTTGCAAAACCAATGATAAAACAGTGAAAATGCTACAACAGAGCCGATACAGTTTAGTGAGTTTTCCAAAATAACTGACAAAATTAAAGATATCAGGGTCTGATGAATGACTACACGAGACTTTCCACTGAGACTTCATTCGTTCTCCTTCGACTGCGCGTCCCATCAGACAGCGCTGATGGATTTGCCTCTGTCACACTTTCCATTCGTAGTCTCATGTGGTCATGTGACTTACATAATTGGTGTCACTCTGATTGAATATGTAATACCACAGTAAGGGGCAGATCACTTCTTCTCCAGCTTTTTTATTTGAAGAAAAAGGGCTAGCAGCCCTAAATGCCTTTGTACTACGTTTGCTGCCAACATGCAACAGTCCTCTATTGTGAAATATGGATGTAGGCTTATTTCCTGGGAAGTATACTCATTTCCTGTTACAGAAGGGAAAAAATCAATTAGGTTGAATACAGCTTAGCTTGGCACAACACACTAAAAGGGAAGCACCATGAGCCATGATGAAGCTTCTTCCTGTTAGCCAGCAAGAAGGGAACAAGACTCACCAGCAGGAATACTGCAGCATGGAATCTAAATGGAGTAAGCCAATGAGTTAGGTAACTAGCTAAAAACTTATGAGGGATTTCCGTTGGCTTCTTTGCACTTCTGCTCCCTTTCAGTAAAAAACAAAACAAAACATGTCCACCTGTGAGGAATTTCATAAAGAGTAATAATGAAAGGTTTTGATATAAACACCTGTCAGAAAAAAATAATTTCCCTTTCAGTAATTTATGGTACCCGAAAGAACCAGTGGGTATGGAACGCACCCACACATGATGTCATTGTGATGATATTACAGATACCATTTATTGCCTGATACTCCTATAGTATCGTGATTATCATCATTAATTATTGTTAGTTATCAACAAAAATATTATTTTCAATAGTGGTGTATTGGAAACTTTTTAATACTACTAAAACTTGTGACATTCAGCGCTGCCTTAATTCAGCACCTGCAGGTGATGGTTATTCACCCACATTAGCTTTTATGAAAAACTTTGCTTTGATGGTTGCAGCATAATGAAACAGACGCTGAAGGAGAAGCTCATCAGTCATTCATATGAGTGCATTTCACCAGATCCATCACATAAGTGAAAACACTTGAGATTGGAGTGAAGATGTTTTTGTTCTTCAGGGATCATGACCTTTTTTATGTTTTAAAGGCCCTCCGTAGTTTTTGATCTCTTCCTGGTCGAGATGTTTCTCGAGCAAGTCAGTAAGAGACAGTCGTAAACGTCAGTCATAGCTGGAGCTGATGACAGTCATGTGACATTGTTCTCCTGATGTGACAGGCTTATTCAGACTGTATTCCTGAAACTTTTTACAGTGTGACTTTCTAAATTATAAGCAACCATCCTATTCATCTAATAATATTCATTATGTTGTTTTTTTTTTTTTGTTTTCATAATCGTGCTGCAGTGTTCACATGTTTGATTGAGATCAAGTCAATCATCAAATCTTCTGGAAAAGCAGAGTTTTGTGAGGAAGCACCTGCCTGCTGGCACAGCGTTGATTCCACGGTAAACACTGGAAGAGTGTGGAACGTCATCCGGAGCACAATAATACGGGGCTTTCCCGCAGCCGTGTTTACCTCAGAGCAACATACCCCAGGAACAGCTGCATGGACGTTTCCCCAACTATTACTGCAGATGTGTCTCACAAAGACTGACATGTACGACTGGGGAGAGGGCAGTTTGTGGAATTTGACACGTCAGTGTCCTGGATGGGTTAATTTAAACATGAAAGACAAAGCAACATGCTGATAATTAATTAAATGTTTGACTGTGAAAGCTTTCATTCCTCTATAAATGAACGAAAACATCTCAAATACAAGAGAAATGTATGATTCCAATTTCCAAAAACCAAAAAAAACAGATGAATAAAATTTTGTGGTCTAGCGGCGGAAAAACAATAGTAAAAGTGAAGGTCTCAGGAGCATCTCAGAGGAAAAGCAGAGGTGTTTGTTGATTGTATGGAGGAGTTCTGTTGTCCCCTGTTTAATGACAATCACTTTGTTTTTAAGGTGAACGGAGGAGAGAACGTTTTCACTTCATGTGTGACAGAGAAGAGAAACGGTTCCCACACAGACAGGAAGCCAAAGAGTGGCCTCTCGTGATGTAGAGGGGATCAAACTTAAGGAAAGTGTGTCCTGGTGTGTGTGTGTGTGTGTGTGTGTGTGTGTGTGTGTTTCATGAACAACAATGCATGAGAATTCCTAATTAATTATTTATCTTATGTGTTTCATATTGTATAATGAATGTCTTACTTGCCAACACACTCACACAAAAGCACATGTGAGGACGTTTTCAGTTACATCCACGCTCACATCGCTAATGGGAATAGAAAGTTGTTGGTTTCCAGCGGCTCGCCGGCCAGGACAGCGTTAGTCAAGGAGACCCACGCTCCCTGTCTTTCCCACCGTTGTTCAGGTTATCCTGTGGGGCCACTTATGACCCTTCTGCAGGCAGGATACAACGTCTGGGGACCCCAACAGAGCCGAACACAAGCATCCGCCAAGGCCCTGGGAAGAAAACAAGGGCTGATGGAAAACCAGGAGAAGGGAGTATAAAGAGAAACAGCAGTTAGTAACCGGGACACACTCAATAACACTCACCATGCACCTGCAGCCTCTCTCTGTGTGTGTGTGTGTGTGTGTGCATGTGTGTTTGTGTGTGTGTAGTCAAGTGAGGTTGTTCCTTTAGAGAACTACAGCAGAGCACAGTCCCCACACACAGCACAGGTGGTCCAAACAAAAATGTGTGAAGTGTTGCCCAGAGAGTAATATCCCAGGTTGTGTGATGCATAAAGCCCCCCACCCCCCAACCCCTCCCCCCTCCCCCATAGGAAACAAACACTTCCGGTGCTGTTAGATTTACTGCTCTCTGCACTTACAGGTTACAACACACTCTGAATGATATCTTCCTCACGAGGCTCTTTGATTGATGCTTAATAACTTCTAATAGTAATATAGGAGGGAAATCGAAAAGAAAAGGGTCATAATCGTTGTGAGATAACTCAAGGACACATTGTTCTGTGTTTATTGTTTCAATTGCTGAAGAAGAGGGGTGAATTCCCTCTTCAGTGTATTGTGTGGTGAGAAGAGGAAAGACCTGGTTAGCTCTGCTCTATGGTGTGAAAATCCAAAGCATTGTTGTACTTTGATGGACCGACCACACACACCAGCTACAAATACTTTTCCTCCGATGTGGTCGTCTTTGCATCTGCATTCACATCCGCAATCTGTGCAATGTACCAGATGCAGATATACAAGCATCACACAACAAAAAGTCCCCAAAGTGAAAGACTGCATTGAATCTTTTCTACAAAGGAAGGTTCACGTGAGAGTTATCTATGAATTCAAGTTCAAGGATGTTTCCGTTGTGTTCCTGATGCAGAGTGTTGTACAGGAATCAGTGAAAACAAGTATTGAATGAATGAATGAATGAATGAAGTTAGTTCAGTCCAGAAAAGAAGTATGTCATAGACTTTGAATGAGTTGAGTGAGGGCCTGTTAGTCTGGCACATTGTCTGGTTTTACTTGCTGATTTAAATCTTTGGACTCTGGGCGTTTGGGATCAGCTGACATTAACTGGGTCTCCTCCAAAGTCTGGATCCTCCACACAAGGGCAAGGTCACTTAGCCCTAACCACAACTCTAACCCCAACGCCTTTATTTATCCTGTATTGTGTCTTTCATGTGAACATTTTCATGACAGATCAACACAGAACAGATGACTGTATAAATCCTCCTAATATCTAGAACCAAGGTGTAGATGCACTGATGCAGACAAAAGGATGACTCATCAGTCAGCAAATGTTGACTCGCTGCAGAGTGATGTAGTCATCACCTCTGACAGCAGCCTTAATGACTGAATCATAGACATAATACTGATGAAACGTGCTTCACACTTCACTGTGTCTCATGTTATTAAAAAAAAAATAAAAGAGTTGAAAGGACACACTCCTGGGATACACAACTTGAGATAAAAAGGGCTTCAGATGAACCAACATCAAACTTCACACGCTGAGAGCCATCAGGCCAGATTTAACACTGAGGATGCTCACATAGCCTCGCTGCCAAAATGCATTTACAGTTAAAAGCTGAAGAAAAATCAAAACAATGATTTTTGTCCTCTATGAATATAACAAAGTCATTTTTAAAATACTTCTGTCACATCTTTACAAGTCCTCCCTTAAATAGAGGCATATCATATCTGAGAATTAAACCGCTAATGTCATCAGGGGTGGGACTTCTCCTCTCTTTTTGAATTGTGGTCCAGGAAAAGTTAGCCAATTGCTTAAAATGGGTTTACTTTAAAGCAGTCAGTTTAAAACATGACCGTCTACCCCCTCTAGTGTTCAAACTGGGAAAAAACAATGAGTAGACAACTGTCTGTAAAGGACAGGTCACCCCCAGGGACTGCTGAATGTGTCCAGAGTTACACAGAGACATACAGTAGGCATGTCATTAAAATTCATTTCACAATTGTTTGTAGCTCAAATATATACAGACACGTAAAAGAAATATTAGAAATAAGAATAAAAACATTTGTGTTACACGGTGTGTTTGAGTCCTCCTGAAAGTTAACTGATTGATACCTAAAGCACGCATACAACACAAAATTTGCTATATAATGCGAATAACATTGATGCGACATAAAAAAGAATGATCAATCTCACATGATTAACATGTAGTTTAGACTTTTTTGAAAGCATCACTTTAATTGTGAACATGGAGATAAAAGAAATCCTTCTAATGGGCGCTGTATGCAGATACTTTAATGTTAATTCTCCATCAGACAAACAGACAAAACCCGTCATCTGTAATAGATCATTTCTGAGGGGGTACAGTAGAAAACCTTTGTTTTTATTTAATCTGACTGCACATGTTTTGTGATTTTCCTTCCCCACCAAGTAGCACAGATACAGATGAAGTGATGAATAACCATGATGCAAAGATTGTGGGAGATCATGGAGGAGAGGGAGGTAACAGTATTTGGCAAACCAAGCTCCACAGTAGAGCTAAAAAAATGAACTGAGGCTAATAATAAAAGACAAATTATCATAAATAATAATTGTCATGATATTAGTCATGAAGCCAGGTTGACAAATTGAAATCCCCCTTTATACCCTCCAGAAATAGTTCTTTAATATGTAAAGATTTTACTTTGAGATACGATTAGAGTGTTTTAGAAATGCTACCACAGTTCTATGATGTGGAAGTGAACAAACAGAGGCTTGAACCCCCAGAGACACACAGGACAGACCCACACCTGCTCTAACGCCGTGCCAACACACACAGTGCAGTGCAACAGTCTTCACACAGCAGACCTCATTTCATATGCAAGGACATTTGCATTTTAGAAAAATATCACTGGTTACTTATCAACAAAATGATGCAGTCTTTCAGCTGTTAAATGTCTAATGAGCTGGAGAGGAGAAGACCTGAAGATAAAGAGACAAACTACTATTTACAGTAAAGTCTATGTAGGCCCCCTTGTGTAAGAAGGAGAGAGGGAGAGAGAGAGAGAGAGAGAGAGAGAGAGTGACTTTCAGCAACAACATGAAGGAGGGATCGTGACAGACAGACGGCTGGTTTTCAACAAGGAAACAGACGACATGCTGCATCTGTTGGACATCTGAACACACAAATAAGTTCAAGGTATTTATAACTGTAGAGTGTTTATCTCTTTGTAGACCGCTGACACAATACTGATGGAATGAACTATTATACTGTGAAATGGGAATTAGTGATTGTAAATTGTAAAATATGTATATCATATGTTACATATGTTACTGTGTGTATGTACAGTATCATGTATGTATGAACCTCCCTCTCCTCTGCAAGAGCAATTTCCCCACTGTGGGACTAATAAAGATCTATCTAATCTAATCCACACCAAAAACAGCTGAATTCATAATTTTATAGTGACTCATTGTATATTCACTGATGGATTAGAATTCCAGATTTAGCTAAAATCTTTGATCGATGAAAAAAGTGGTCCTGTGTTGACAGGCAGCTGATCACACAGTCAGAAAAATGAGAACATAGCTGATAATTTTTGTTAATTAACAATTTAAATTTTTTTAAAAATTGTAAATGACAACTTTTTGGCTCAACTGAATTTAGTCAGCGTCTATCTAAAGCCTTAAGTATCCCCCAAAAAACAGTCTTTCCAGAAAAAGCACTAAGATGAGAATGAAAAGTGTGATTTCACAATGATGCAAAAATAATTCTAATTTTACCACTTTAGTCTTTCATTATCGCTGCATGGCAGCTTTTGAAACTGTACATGAAAAAGTACCACTTCCTCTTATGGGGCGCAATGTGTTAGAAGAGCATTTTTAACCAACACATTAAAGATCAAGGGACTCTCCGATGGTGATGCAACAGTTCTGTCTGACTTTTCAGTGCCGGACATGAATATACCGACTCACAGGATCAGCGGCGGGACGGCGGGAGACTGAAGACTGCTTCAGTGAAGCTCATGAAGCTTTATCAGGTCAGAATGGAGATGCTGTGGCTCTGTTAGGTTTTTAGCAAGAACAAGTAAAGTGTAGCTCTGTATAACTGAAGAGATGTCCTTACATGTAGGATGGGCTGCAGCTGCAGTAACCAGAAACAAGTAAAAGACAAAAACTTCTACAAAGGAAAAAACTCTCTATCATCAAATCACATAGTAAGTAGATCATGTCAAGAAAAAAAACCTGCACTTAATTTTTTTTCCCCCCAGTTTCCTGGGACTTCACATTATTCTACTTTAATTTAAATTGTTTGAAATTTTATTCTCACTAACTGGCACATTTGGAATGATTTTTTTTGGTTTATTTTTTCAGGCAAGATCTGGAAACATCCCCTCGGATAATGGTAATCACTGACCACAACACACACACAGATCATTTACTGAGGGCAGCAGGGCCTGTGTCTGAGCCTGAGAGGATCCTACGTTTATGATTAAAATCTCTCCTGGATTTCCTCCTTTGTCTTCTGGGAGAGAGATCATATTATTCATGCAATGAAGTCTTTTTGGTGCCACAAACACACAAAACAGACCCTTCATTCCACCTGGAGGAACCTTGAACTTTTGAATTCATGTGTGATATTCTGCAGGATGCTTCCTCTATATTAACTTGTTGTTAACATGTTATTATAATGTTATTGTCAGGTCGTATCCACTGAAATAACTTTGTGCTCTCTTTTAGATGATGCTGTATTTGTGGCACAGTACGATTTCAAGTCCACCAATGACAGCGATCTTCCCTTTAAGAAGGGAGACAAACTTAGAGTTTTACAAGAGTAAGTAGCTCCGGTGGTGCTTGACATTGTGCATCCAACAGCAGTGAAATAAAGGATGTGTGACGATATTAAATAAAAACATCTGTCATGTCTGTTTTTGCAGAAATGGAGAATGGTGGGTGGCTCAGTCAATGGTGACTGGACAGGAGGGCTTCATACCATGTAATTACGTCGCCAGGGCAGATACGCTGGAGGTGGAAAAGTAAGAAGAACATCCATACATTCTCTGGAAGACACACAGTTTATATATTCTTAAAACAAGTGTATTTTGTGAAAACTTCTCCACAGATGGTTTTTCAGGGACATTACCAGGAAAGAAACGGAACGACTGCTTTTAGCCCCTGGAAATAAAAAGGGAGTCTTTCTTGTTCGGGAGAGTGAGACCAGTCCAGGTGACCATCAGAGAGAATTTCAACTGCAAACCTCACGGCGTTGCATCCAAGACATGTTACGATGTGTGTGTCGCTCCTCTCAGGGTCCTTCTCCTTATCAATCAGAGATCATGTGATTGAGCAAGGGGATGTGGTAAAACACTATAAGATCCGCTGTCTGGACAAAGGAGGGTTCTACATCTCGCCCTCCAAGTCGTTCCCAACCCTGCAGGAGCTGGTGAAATACTACAGTCGTAAGTAACAAGCAGAAGACATTTTATTAGCTGTATGTCTGCAGAAATCATAAGTCAACTGTGTGTTGATTTAATTTGAATGCAGATTCAGGTTATTTCTGTGAATGATGATATGTCTGCACTGAGAAACATGAGGAAGTAGGACTGTCGCAATGACTTTTGCATTTCCTGTGTGAGATGTGATAGCCGTTCCGTTCCTCTGACCTAAGATAACAAGATCAGATCTGAAGGAGGGCTACCAACACGCAGCAGAAAGAAAGAAGTAGAAACCAGCCATCAAATGAATTTTATATAACAGGAGCCCATCATTCCTTTACCGTCATGTCAGTTGTCATCACTATAGAAGAAAAAGCAGGTTTGTTTGGTCACAATGTTTGCGTGCAGGCAATGCAGACGGATTGTGTCGGCGGCTCTATGCCCCATGTAAAGCAAAGGCCCCCCAGCAGCCGTGGGCACACGATCAGTGGGAGATTCCAAGAGAAAGCCTGAAAATGGTGAAGAAACTGGGGGCCGGGCAGTTCGGAGAAGTGTGGATGGGTAAGAGGACGGAAATGTTGTGTTTTTGGGCAAAACAGTAGAATACAGTGAATTAAGCACCGTGTTTCAATCCATGCTACAGGTTACTATAAGAACACCCAGAGAGTTGCCATCAAGACCTTGAAGGAGGGAACGATGGAGCCGGAGGCCTTCCTCCAGGAGGCCAACCTGATGAAGAAGCTGCAGCATGAACGTCTGGTGCGCCTCCACGCCGTGGTTACCAAGGAACCCATTCTCATCGTCACCGAGTTCATGGTGAACGGTAGGACGGAGAGGAGAGGAAGAGAATGAGCGATCATTAAATACACCTCTTCAGGCCGAGGTGATAGGTTATGCTATTGAATGGGCTGAAAATAATAAATGTGTCATATTAGGATTCCAAGTTTAGTTCAAATAACAGTCCAAAAACATGTTCAGTTTACTGCAAACACAGATAAATCACACTCCAAAGCAGAAACTAGATTAATTTGATGTTCAATCGATCCAATTTGATCATAACAGCTCTGAAAACAATCTGAATTCCTGCAAAAACCTGTTGCTCTGTTTTTAAGCAAAGCAATGCAATCATTTCAGATTAATTAAAGGTGAAGCTTATAATAATGAAATTAGAAACCTCATTGTTCAGTCAGGAGGGCAAACTAACTGGAACACCAGAAAGCTGATGTCCACACGCTAAAACGTCACAACAGCATCTGGGTGGTTTGTCCTTTTGGTGGGGTACACCCTGGCTTAAGCGCCAGCCTCCAGTGTAACAATGACACTTTATTGCAGCAGCAGACATACGTGGCCGCTTCCCGCTTGTCTGTTTCTGTAACCAGTCTAATTTTAAAACATCAACATTATCTGCTTGAACATGTTTTGTGTCTCATGGTGACGGAGTTGTGCTTCTCCTTTTCTTGAATACAGGATGTCTTCTGGACTTTCTAAAAACAGATGAAGGAAAACGCCTAAAACTGAATAAGCTAATAGACATGGCGGCACAGGTGAGAAATAAAATTCTACTAACAAAACTGTAAAGATATGACAATATACAGTTTTGTGTATTGCATTTGTCATTTTTATGACCAGTGCTAATGTACTATTTATCTATTAGTTCAAATAAATATAAGAAATACTTTTCTGTTGGTCTGCAACAACTTCTCTATTTTTTGTTGTTCTTCTTGCTGCTGCTGTTTGTTTGTGAGGACATGACATTAACGCTTCATTGGCTCATTAATACAGACAAGCGGCTTTAAAAACATCTGTTCTGGTGTGGGCTTTGACAGTCATGATGTGAGTAGACATGGAAACTACCAGCAGTAGCTGTGTGGTTTCTGTGGTGGGACTTTTGCACAGCTTGGCCTGAAAGCTCCACCCAATGTCAATTATTAACATCCGGACAGGAAGTCACGCTCTTTTCCATCATCAGCGAGCTCCCCCACAACTTTTTTGACCCTCCAAAAAAAGCGCTTTCACTTCCTGAGTGTTGGCGCATCCTGTTAAAACCGCTTTGCTGCCGATACACTTCTTTTACTAAAGTGCACATGTTCAGCTGAGACTGTACAGACGTTTACAGTATATATATATATATATATATATATATATATATATATATATATATATATATATATATATATATATATATATATATATATATATATTTGTTTATCACCTGAAAACCTCTCCAGAAGCCATGTCCAACTATCCCTCTTTTTATTTCTTACGTGACAGATAGCTGAAGGCATGGCGTACATCGAGAGGAGGAACTACATCCACCGGGACTTGCGTGCAGCCAACATTCTAGTTAATGAAACTATGCACTGCAAAATAGCAGACTTTGGTTTGGCCAGGATTATCGAGTCGGAGTACATGGCCCATGAAGGTGCGGTGTGGGAAGTGTTTCTTCATATCTGACAATAAATGCATCTTGGAGCACAGCCAGGATTTTAGATGTACTGGGGTCATGAGGTCAAATTCATTGAAGAACCTGTCATCACATTTTTAGCAGACAATTCTAAAATTTAAATGAAAACACCCATCATTTGTCATTTTTGTAGAATGTAAATCTCCCCAAGTCGAAAAAATACTGAAGACATGGCCTCTGCATCCTCACTGCGTCCCTGAATGCATCATTGTCTGAAACAGTTTAATAATGCTGATGTGTCTCTTATATGTCATTTCAAGTTATCTCAGCTGTGTGATACAGTAAAAATGAGATGAGTCTTTAAATGCCCAACATGTCCAGAAAACAATAAATTCTCTTTGTGACCATTAGGTGCTAAATTTCCCATCAAATGGACGTCTCCAGAGGCCATTAACTTTGGCAGGTTCAGCATCAAATCAGATGTCTGGTCTTTTGGGATCCTCCTCACAGAGATAGTCACCTATGGGAGAATACCCTATCCAGGTAGGAGAAGTGAGAGATGAATAAAATAAGCCACAACAAGTCTGGTGTGTAAGATTCAGAGGGATATACGTCTGTATTAATGTATAATCTGAAACTGAAAAATGTTTTTATAGCCTTTGTGTGAGCCCACAAAGGAAATAACAACTCTTCAGTTTTGTACATTAGCATAGAAAGAACAAACAATCTAAACACTTTCCTCAGCAGAATGTGTTGAAATGACCTGAAGTAAATTGTAAGATCTTTAGAAGGAGAAGGTTTAGGGCGAGATGTGACAATCCTTCACACTGGAACTGGAAACACAAGTTAGGTTTTAGTCTTCAGAATCAATTTGTTACAAAAAAAACGAACAACAACAAAACTGTAAAATGTTTGAGATGTTCAAAATCTCACACTTGCTGCCTTTTGTTTTTTTTGTCATCAGGGATGACCAACCCAGAGGTGATCAGGAGCCTGGACCGCTCGTACAGGATGCCGTGTCCAGACGGATGCCCCAAGGGGCTCTACGACATTATGGAGATGTGCTGGAAGGAGAACCCTGAGGATCGGCCCACGTTTGAATTTCTGCAGAACACTCTTAATGATTTCTTTACCGCCACCGAGGGACAATATGAGATGCAGCCGTGATGAAAGACAATTCTTTATCTGTAATCACGGCTGTGTTTGCTCCTGGTAACCTGAACAATGTCCTAAAGGGAGACGTGAGAGTATAAGGATCAAGGATGGGAGCCTGTCAAGCATCCTCGTCATGCAAAGTCAAAGTTGGTTTGGAAACATTCAGGACTTCCACACAAAGATTTATTATACTGGCTTTATGAATATGGAAATACAAGAAAGATGGAAATACAAATGCAGCACAAGTGGAAAGGCCTTTGGCCCCGAGGAGATTGGCACACACAGAGCAATGGGTGGAACATTTGCATGGTACAGAAAGATCAGCCTGAGACTAAATGCACAACATTTTGCACTTTTTTAATTTCAACATTGTTTCATAACAATATAAGTGAAATATCAATGCCTACATGTTTTAATAAAATTAGCATCATCAAAGTTGTTGTTTGTTGTTGTCATAAAACATTCTTCACACGAATTCCATTTCAAAATGTTGGTGGCTACAATCACATTTTGTGGTGTGTTGTTTGAAACAGTGACTGCAGTATTTGTCATAAATAGTTTACTAGTTCACTGAGAAGTGGGACAACCTGGTGCTGCATTTAATGTGCCAAAGCATACACCTTAACAGGAGTGGATTTTTATTTCAAGATTTTCTTCACTGGGCAGTAATTTGAGCTGTTATGAAATGTGACATTTTGAAGACGGCATTCTGGAACAAGAACAATGAGGTTGCCTTGAAAATAATGTTCACGTCAAGGTAATTCACATAATTACCTTTGAAGATGAAATTAAAATCTGGATTTTTACTTTATATAACAGTGAGTGATGACCAGAAAGTTTGACTGAGTTCCAGCGGTTTGGATCGGCAAACCAAACCATCCCTGGGGGTCCAAGACGGTATCTTGCAGATAACAGTGTGGAATGACCAGGGGTTAAACCCCGCTGCTTCCTGAAAGGACAGGAAACAGGAAATGTGTGTCAGCATTCCTCAAATGCCACACACCTAGAAGTCCTAATGCTCTAAATATGTTGAGGAAATTCTTCTCTTAAAAACTTCCTTTTTTGAGAGACATTCTAAGGCAATGCTAAGTGATTATTAAGACTTAGTGTATTGAATAACTCCATTTTCATGCACCATTGGCAAGCGTTTCTGTTTCATCATCAAACAGCTCTCGTGTGATTCATAGTGAGTGCAGTACTTTCACTTAAAATGTTGGTGCAGATTGGAGAGAAGCCACCTGACTCATCTGTAGATGTATCAATACGTTCCCTTTAGGGTAAATTAATTCCTTTAAATGCACCACAATGCTACACCGGCAGTCTGTGTGATATCAATCTTTATTATGAATGTAAGCAAAGATAGATTATTGGCACTTTAGGACTTTTAATACTTGTGGTGGCTTGGTTGTTTACCTTCAGTGGAAAGGACCAGTTCCAGTGGGTTGTATGGTTTCTTTTCCTTTCCCTGAAAATATTTTTAAGAACAATTAAGTTGATGTTTTTAAGAACAATGTGATGCATAAATATATGTGCAATAGAGACATTTGTATTGCGGAGTACTGAAATTAAAAAAAAAAAAAAAAAAAAAAAAAAAAAGAACAGTGCACTGCTATACTCGTTTTATCCTGCAGGGGTCAGTGTTTCACATCGTTTGACTGGTGTGAAGTGAATGGAGACGGAACTAAAGATTTATGAGTAGATTTCCTACATTCAAAGCAAGTTGTTATGATGTGAAACATCAAAATGTTTATTGAACCTTTAGTCTCATATCTTAATGATGTTTTTTTAAAATGCATTTAGAATGGGCGATGACAGGTTGAGTTAAATGTATATTGTCTTTATGAATTGAGAAAAATTCATCTTGAGGACAGGGCAACTACATTCTCCAAATATAACACACAATTTCCATATAACTACATAATTTTCACACCTATGGTCACACACACACACACACACACACACACACACACACACACACACACACACACACGCACACACTGCTGTGTGTCCAGCTGGCTGAGTGATTACAGCAGTAGGCAGCTTGGGCACACACTGATGCTATCTCATTTATCTGTCTAATTGACTTTTTAATGCTGCAAGGTATTAGATAAAAGCAGATGATTTTTCATTAAAAATATGATTACCTTGGTGTCCCAAAAGGAATGATTATTATTACATATAATTCTTATCACTTTGTTTTAAGTATTTTTTTCTCAACACAGTTTCATTAGTATACACACACTATTTGCTTATCCAACTGATTCAGGGTATCAAGTATCTAAAATAAACACCCTAAAATCCATCCTGTCATGTTTTCATCCAGATATCAGATGTGATTGGAAGCAGATGAACATTTTTCCACTGTGTACAAAAGACCCATGGTTGGAGGTCATAACAGCAGCAATCTCTCTGCTGATGAAAGGAGAAAACTACCGATCAGTGTCACACAGTGGGTGATTGATAAGCGGCCTTACCTTGGAATTAGTCATGATGTTGGCACAAGATGACAAGACCACATGGATAAAGACTGGAAGATGAAATCATCCCCGTCCCTCCTTCTGTTCATCGCCACTACTTTGGAGGAATAATGAATGGAAACTGACTTGTTCACAGACTGATGGCTGATCCCTGCAGAAGGCATCGCATCATTAGCATCTTGTGGGAGAACCCCACAGCACATCGCCACAGAAGAAAAGAGATGTGCTTTCATCTTCCAGTAATGGTTCCAGCTTCAGCAGTGTTAAATTGGGATTATGTTACTCACAAACATGTTTTCTCTAACAATCTTTGATGTCATTCATTTAATGGAAACCCATCAATCAACAATGTTTGGTCCAAAAGCCCTTGAAATAATGACAAAGGCATTTTCAGAAATGAGAATATGCAACACGCGTGGATCAGCGATGTTTGTGTTTTGAAACATATTTAAATCTTGTCATAATAGTATGAACAGGATTTATTGATTAAAATATCACTTGATGTTGATTTTAATAGAAATTGCATAGAAACATTTTTTTATCTTCTGTCTGCAAAAAATAGCATGTTTATTATCTCTTTATTAACTCTATATGTAGACACATGTTTTCATACACTTAAACGTTTCAAAGTATTGTCGAAATAATAAAGTTCTTACTCTCCATGTGAGTGAGTCAAAAAGGCCATTTTACGGATTTAAATGAGACCATATCTCTGCAAAACAACTTCCAACCATTAGCTGCACACAGCACATCAATCCAGAGGATTCATTTAGGAAAAAACATTGAAAAAAAAAACAAAACAGCTAGAATATTAATTGATGGCTGAGCAGAGCTGCTCTGCTCTACAGATCATTCTTTCAAGCAGGTCTTAAGATCATCTTTTATTCTTAAGACCCTCAACTTAAATGTTCTGTTTCAGCAAAACAGGTCATGGTTTTCATATTCATATATATTTCAGGATTACGGTGCCTTCACAGATGTGGAGGAGTTGAGGATTGTAGCCATCCAACATTATTTATGATTTGTTCTGATAATCCGAATCTTCAAAGAATACTGTGACTGCAACTGGTTAAACACGAATCAGGAAAAACATGTTCAGGAAAAAAAAGACCACAGCAATTTCTTAGTTGACTTAGGTTGTACAGATCCATACATTAGAGTAATTATATTTTCTAACAAAAATTAATCCTAACATAAAGTCAATTTATGATAATGGGATTTTCTTTTATAGAGCCAAGGCTAATGAAATTTGCAGACTGAGACACAATTTATGCTACCTTTTGTTGATTTGGGAGGATTTAGGAAACCATCTATGCATTGATGAATTCTTTATATATATATATTTCAATATATGTGAGTCCTTGTTAGTTAATTTACTTTATGAAGCCTCAAAGCCATGAGGCAGCAGGAAAAAATGCCCCATCTCCATGAATGGATCTGTTGATTGACCACTATCGTGCTCAGTGATGAGTCAAGGGCACTGGTAACTACACGGAAATTTAATTATATGTGCGCTGGTGCGCTAAAAGGTACTGGAAGATACTGCTGGCCAAGACAATGTGGGCTGAAATGTAACCGTCCAAAGCTCTGCTAGACCTTCTGTCGCCACCGTGAAGTATATAAGATCAGCGTGATCTAATTATCTTTAAAAGAACAGCCACTGATGAAGAATGAGATGAATTTGGTTAGCGTGAGCATCTAGATGTCTGTGCAATCACAAAACCCTTCACTGGGAGCAGAGCTGCATTAGAGCTACATTTCACACAGCTGCAGACTTAAGTGACATCCGATATGGTGTGTGAGGGACAAATGAGTCTTTTGTTAGCTCACCAATGAGACAGCTCATCATCCCTGATCAGTATGCAGCGTTGTGCTCCCTCCCAGTATAAGATCCCTGCTGTCACCATCTCCCTTCTCCTAGTGGTGTGTGTTCCAAATGTCACTGTAAATATTCATACATGTGGATTTGACCTTGGACGGCTGTCTCTACCAGCATCCTTCCTTATTGCCTGTTGTCCACACTGGGATGTCAAAAAGAGGGAAATCAAGTTATGATGTTAGAGCAGAGGTGAAGTCATTTGTAAATTTGTTCTAATGGATTTTACATTTTATTTGATATGAGATATAATTAATGTGGAAGGCATTGTGGAAGGTAGACATTGACTGATGTACAACAGCTTGCTCTTCAGCTGAAACTCTTCAGCAGTCATGGAGCAAACTTTTTCCAATATTACACTGCGAGCACCTGAGAGTCATAAAGAAGACGGGGAAAATGAGCCGGTCCATGTCTGCAGTCACTTATCAAATCCCTGCCATCTCTATACCTTCTCATCACTTTCTTTTCCTGGGCACTGAACATCAGAAAATTAATATCTGGAGTCTTTCCCATGCCGGGTAAAATTATCTTTGCTGTTTCTAACCTTGTATTCATTAGTTATTTGTATTTGTTTTAAATGTTAAATAATATAGTATATATGCAGAAGGGGAGCAAGGTTGAATTGGATTCAAAACCCAATTAAGGTTTGAAGGTGACCCCTTGCCTATAAATAGATCCTCTGCAATTTTACTGTTGTAATTTATTGAATACCAGATGTATGTGTGACTCTGATGTAACATCACACAAATCCAGATACTTTGCTGGTACTAAAAATCTATCGATTGTGGTGAAGTTGTGCTCAGAGCTCACCTTCATGTAGCAGGTTTTACCCAGCATGAAATGAAGGACTGTTCTCTCTCACACAGCAAACAGCAGAGGAACGGGGGCCACTTGGGCTGTCAGCAATTACTGCATGTCGAAAACAAACAACTGAATTACAGGCAAAAGTGAAGTACGGAACAGGTTCTATGCTTCTATGGAAAATTAAAAAGCCATACGCCTGAGTGCTGCTTGTTTAGATCATTTTAGTCCTTGAGTATGCCGTTCATTTAATCCCTTAGAGAACAGTTTTCAGCATAATTAAAGCTCATCTTTCCTTCCCAGTACCTCTCTTCAGTTTTGTTCTAAACCTTTCCCAATGTTTTGCTAATACAAATTATTATTTTTGCACTAATTCCTTGTTTGGATGGATGGATGGATGGATGGATTACAAAATGTTGCTTTATTCTATTCTATTCTATTCTATTCTATTCTATTCTATTCTATTCTATTCTATTCTATTCTATTCTATTCTATTCTATTCTATTCTATTAATGGAGCTACTTCATGCAGTGCTTTTGTCTGTAATGTGGGATCCAAGGATGGCTAACTAAAAAGGCTGCTAGAGGATTATTAAGGGATAAAGAACATAAATCTGTAGTGTAGTAGAGCTTTGTGATTTAGCTGTGTGTGAGCCAAGACTGCACTCTCCCCTGAAAATCATCACGATATACTGGAAATAAAAGAATTACAATTAAGCTCCTTGTACAAAAAATGTCAGACATCCCATCATTTAAATCCAATTTTGAGTCTCACACTGAGGGATTAATGGATTTATTTATTTTCTGTTTCTTGGTACTTCCTCTGTAAGTATGAGCTCTAAACTCTGAAGACAAAGTCCATCGATATATAAGAGAAAGCTAACAATGTTTTGATTCACAACATGACCTCATTTTCACCACTTAGACTCTAATATAGTACTGATTTTACATCGAGTAAACATCACACAAAGTAATCACGTCACTGTAGTGAGTGTTAACCTCAGTAACCTTGTGTTACTGTGTCACTACTCAGCTAAATGTCACATAAATGTCAGCAGGAAAATAGGCAGCTGTCACAATAAGTCCAAATTTTTGTGTACATCTTTCGGATCCTCTATTTATTTGGTTGTTGCTTTTCATAAAGACTCATCTGTCTGCTCCTGCTTGCAGAGGACAACAGAGCTCAAATACACTATGGCAACAAGAGAAAATGTGAAAATGGAGGTTTGAGAGGAGGCAGCATGCAATTCTGTCTCAGAAGCTGATCTCCTTTTTTTGTGGTTTTAAACTCAATATTTTTTTTAAATCAAATTTCCACATCCCTTTCATCTTTTGTCTCATAAGAAGGTGTTTAATAACTAATGTCTCACACATCTGATGGCTTGATCGTTGGGAGCACTGCGGTATGTGCTGGCACATTCTGTATAGACAAGCTATCTGAAGTGAAACGTTTGCCCCATGAGGCAATGCACTTGACTTATCAGTGTGATTCATCTTCCTGATAACGCGATGTGTCTTGGGGGGGCTGTAGGAAGCAGAATAGACCTGCTGCTGGGGACGGAGGAATGGCTGCATCAAACACCTCAGAGTCTGGGGATTTATATGGGGTTCTAAAATGACAACACACATTTTATTAGGTGCAATTAAAGAAAGTGCTTTGTCTATTTTACAGCGTGTGTGTGCATCTACTGTTTGTGAAGCACAGGTTTAGTGATAATTCATTATTTCATTACATTGACTGATGTTTGAGAGTCTTTAATCAGATATTTTAGACAAATAGCTATGGTTGCAGACATTATCCAACTAGACTAACTCCATAAAAACATGAAAACTATGGGGAAATGACTACTGCAGTGATGTCACAGCTGAAGAAACATGTCCAGTGCTGTGCCACTGGCATGCTGAAGGCAGGTCAGTTACCAGCAGTGAATGCTTGCATTCCAAATAGTGTGTCCATGCCAGTGTTACAAAGCTGGGGGAACTATGACAGACTCCACCACACCCCTGGAATAAGAATGGGCACATCCATCACCTTCACCTCAACAACAGGTGTAGACAGACTGGCTCCTATCATAAACATGTTTACGCCAAAACAATGATAAAAACTTTGTGTTTTGGACTTCACTTCTGTCACTTTAGGCTGGTGTGAGTGCAGAGTTTCTGGAAAAGGAGAATGAGGTCACATTTATGTCCTGGCAGACGAGTGAGTACCTGTTATCAATAGAGATCCTGAGTTGGTGAGTCCTCCACAGATAGACAGTAACTTCAGCTGGTTCTGACTGAAGAGTAGCCCACCACCCCACAGAAAGACATCATCTGGGGCTGCATGTGTCCACGAGAAGGAGGAGGAGGAGGATTAATGCTGTAATCAGCGTGGATGCACACTCTCCTTGTTCTTGTTGCTAATTGAATTGAATATTCATTTATAGTTAGTGCATCACCGTACAGGTTGCTACTTTCATTCCACACAAACAACACATATTTAAAAATAAACACAACGCTATAACCCCTTGGATTATATTTCTCATCACAATTTAAATAGAAACAAACTAGCGAGAACCCGTGGACACTCCACGATAAAACAGACTAGATACCAAACATATGAAAAGAATAAATAGCTACCTTGTTCTATGGAGCAAGATAGATAGTAAATAATGACTGTGAACGGCATTAATTAATTAATTTATTTATTTGATAACTAATAACAGACACCTTTGGCTGATAGGGTTTAACCCATGAATACTTTTTGTGTACCCCACTTTTCTTTTTCTTGCTGATTTTCCTTTTGTACTTGGCATTCCTTGGCTCTGGCTAAGTAGTACTTGTCTTTTTGTGACGCAATCCTGTCCTCTCTTTCAGTCGGAGTTTATCTCAGAATTCGTTGCCGTTTTCTGTGTCGTTCCTGCTGTTTGGACTCTCTGCTAAAAAACATGAAAATTGTTGGAACAGTTATGACACTCTAAATTTTTTTTTTTTTTTTTATAAATTTTTTATGCATAGTTATTTCTTCTCCTAACATATCAGATGCCTTACGCTCACGTGATTCCTTCTGGCAGATGATTGGTTGGGCGCTTGATTGACAGGTAGTGGGTGGAGTTGGTGACAGCGTGACACTTTTTCAAGGTGTGGAGATAATGTGGTACAGCTTTACCTGATGACGTAGGGAACATTCTCTCTACTGTTACCGCTAAATGTCCCCCCTCCCCCCCCACGGTGCGCCGCACGTGCGCTCCAGGCGTCGCGAGCGTAAACGCACACAGGCCGTCCACCTGCAGCCCCGCGCGCGCGCTTCAAAGCCACATTCACGTCTGCGCAGTCTGCTGCGGGGCTCGCGCGCCGTCTGAAAACTTGAGTCTCTGTCCGCGGTGCTGAAGGAGTCGCGTCCTCCGCCTGCAGGGAGACCCACCAGCCCGGGAGCGTCATCTTTATCCCACGGCCTCTTCCAGCCCGAGCTCCCCCCCCCCACCCAGATACGATGGGAAGTCAACAGTTACAGACAGTCCACGCGGGGGCGAGGGACTTGTGGATTTAAATCCGAAAGACAGACTCCGTCACGGCACGACAACATGTTTCTGACACCGCGCGTTACGCACTTTGACCGGTTCAGTCACTGAGGCGCACACACGTTAATTCTAAGCGGAATTTCAACATCTTGTCAAATATGAATCTGAGGTTTTTAGTTCAAGCATAGGACGTCTGCGTTTTAACCTCCGAGGAGCAACGAAACCCGAAGAGACATGGCTCGTCTGCTGGTTCTGCTCAACTCCGTGGTCCTGTTGCTTTTTGGTAGCGACATGTTCTTTGTAGGAGCGAGTGAGTATAACCCTCTTAAACAGCGGGGTAAAATCAATGGGGCACTTTACAGCCCTTTAAAATGGACCATTAGTCGTCTTTAAGTGTGAGTAAACGTGAAGAAGTCACTGTTTGGTTTTGGGGGATTTATTTATTTTTTTGTGCATCTAATGATGAATTTAATCCCACCTATCATTCACACACGTCAACAAGACCTATAAGATGGTAAAACCTGTAAAATCTGATGCTCATCTATTCACGTCCTGTTTTTTTTTTGTTATTTATCATCACAATGATCAGGTAACATCAGCTAAATTAGAATTGAATGAAAAGATTAGTTGTTCACTGTGTATATCATTTATAAAATCAAGACATTGTGTCTGAAATGTCTTTTTTCTATTACATTTAAATGCATGACATTGATGATAATCTTATGCATCTGTAATAACGCAATCTTACCATTTTTATACAAATCCTGTCTTATGGAGATAATCAATAGCAATAGCCACATCCAGCCTTTCCCCATCATGTGAAGACATCTCAACATCCTTCAGGTGTGACTTATGGAGCCCCTCACTGTGGGGCAAAATACACATTCTGTCATTCATTAATTTAGAGTAATGTGCAACAGAAACACTGATGCAGATCCAACCCCATGCCTGCAATCAGACGAAGCACGAGCGATAACACATTTCTGAACAGTGTGTGGTCTAATTAATTAACAGAATTCATTTCACATTCTTGCAAAGCTCTACTTCAGACTGTTCAGGAATCTTTCATATCAGTATAACAGATATATTCGCCAGCTGTATCTGCATGCATCTCCAGTGTCTGTCTCTTTATCTACCTGTCTGCCTCTATCAGTCCTCCTGCACCTCTCAGGGGAACTCAGACCTACATGTGACAGAATGGAGAGAATCAGACTGGCACTGCGGGTGTGCTCTGCATGTCGAATCCGGAGGTATTCAGAGCTCTTGTCATGTCTGATCTTGATGGAGTTCTGCACGTGGGCTGTCTAAGAGGAGGAAGAGCTGCTATTAGAATACTGAAACACAAAAAGAATGAAAATCAGTTGAATTCATTACCACTGGTTCTATGCATGGTATAAGATGATGGGATTCACGTTGATTTGACATTCAGAGGAAGGTCTCCATGTATTGTACGTCTGTGGCTCATGGTGAGGTTATCTGTCCAACAAAGCAGGGAAAGCAATTCAGTAAAGCTGAACGGTGGTATATTAAAGAGCGTATGCTTTGAAGTGTTTTGTCAAACTGATGTAATGGTGGACGGTAGCATATAATATATAGCCATCCTACCCACTGAAAAGCTTTTCACTTCCACAAAAAGGCTTTTCAATACAAGTCCTGATCACACTATCCACATGGTCTTTAAATTTGGATGGGTAAAACTGCACATTTTTAAAACCTGCATTAACAACACTCTTTTCCGAATGATCATAAAGAATTCAAGTCTGAATTGAGGTTCCGATATTTAAATGCTATTGAGGAGAAATCCAATAAGACGCAATGTCCCCAGAATGTGCTTTTCTTTCTCCACAAGAAGTAGTTTAATTACTTGAATGTGGGTGCCAATATTTACATTCACACAGTTTGAAAACAACCGTGCTGGAAAATGAATCCCTGTGAGGCTTAAGCAGAGCTTTAGCCAATAAGCAAATGTGAACTAGAGTTTATTGGATTGATTTGGATGCCTGGTCTCATATCGTTCTTCAAATTGGCAAGCTGCTGTTTGTGAATGCGGTGAACATTCTTTACAGATGGATGTTTTGTCTTAGAGCTGAAAACAGCAGACAATTTTTACTCATATTGTCATAATTTAATCTGCAGTTACATGGAAAATATTTTACAAATACACAGAAAAAATGACTTAATTATATTCATCACTATATTTTATGTCTGTGTTCTGTGTCATACATTGTCCCACGCTTACAGTATTTTCTGCACTACAAGGTGCACTGGACTATAAGGCGCACCGTCAACGAATTGCCTATTTTAAAACTTTTCCCAATATATATAGCGCACTGGATTATAAGGCACATCTGATTATAAGGTGCACCACCAATGAATGACCTGTTTTAAAACTGTTTTCATACAGAAAGTGCATTGGATTGTAAGGCGCACTGTCGGTTTTCGAGAAAATTAAAGTCTCTTAGGTGCGCCTTATAGTGCGGAAAATACTGTACTTGATGGTGCAAAACAGTAAAAACCAACTTTGTTCAATATATTTAGTCCCACAAAGTCTGATTGTAAACATTAAGATCATAAATCCTCCTGCTAGCCTTCCCAATTCTGGATGATTGAATGACGTGAGCTTGTATCTGGAAAGCTTCAAGGTTTTGCCAGAAATTCCATCAACCTGTGTTCCCATCTGGTCCCACTTCTCTTCCACAGCCTCCTATAGAGTGGGGAAACGGGTGTAGAGAGTGTGCATAAAGGAATAGAAAGTAAGTGCTCTGACAGTAGGGAGGCTCTGAAATGTACAGGAACAAGGATTTAGCCATGCATGACTGGACCTCCCATCTGTATCCGTCTACTAAACTATTTACTGCTGTAGCTGCTGCACTGGAGATTGATGCAAAGATAACATGAAGTCACTCATCCCACATAGCGTCAAATCTGAGAGAATGGCATGATCTCAGTGGGATTGAGTGGTCCTTAAAAGGAGTGTGGGAACATGGGGGCGGAGAGTGCTGCAACTGAGTTAAATCGGCGTGACATTGCTGAAGACTTCATACCAGAGTGTGTGACGACCTCCTGCTGTGCAGTGAAGAACGTTTAGACTTCCCGCGACTGGGTTTTTCAACAAATCCAGATGAAGCTATTTGAATACTGACCAGTCAACACACCAAAATTCAAGGCACTTGTATGATTTGTATCCTTTACTTGTAAGATGTCAATAAGTCTATTTTATCCCCCAGGGGACTAAGACATGATTAGTATTAGAGAAGGATTATATTACAAGCAGTCCTTCATACTGTCACCAGCTCAGACATAATTGAGGCTGAAATATGATCGATAGCACAAGCAGTCCAAAGCCAGAGTAAACCACTGGCTGGCCCATAAATTAATTATTTAATTATGCACCTTTGAGAAGGCAGGCCCGTGATAGAGTAGGGAAGTGCAGCAGCTTCACAGCAAGAAAGTCCTGGGTTTGATTCCACCTGTTTGGAATCAATTCTGACTATGTGGGTTCTCTCCTGGTTCCACCACCAAAAACATGTAGCTTAGGTGAATTGGTCAAACCAAAATTGGCCGTAGGTGAAAGTGTGAACGGTTGTCTGTACTTCCTGTAATGAGCAGGCGTGTCATCCAGGGTATACACTACCTCTCACCCACAGCCCCTTGAGATAGTCTCCTACAGAACTCATGACCTGCAAGATGGATAAGTGGCTGTAGACTTCAAGAAGATGAATAAATGAGGAAGGAAGGAGGGAAGGAAGGAGGGAAGGAAGGAAGGAAGGAAGGAAGGAAGGAAGGAAGGAAGGAAGGAAGGAAGGAAGGAAGGAAGGAAGGAAGGAAGGAAGGAAGGAAGGAAGGAAGGAAGGAAGGAAGGAAGGAAGGAAGGAAGGAAGGAAGGGAAGGAAAGAAGGAAGGAAGGAAGGAAGGAAGGAAGGAAGGAAGGAAGGAAGGAAGGAAGGAAGGAATCTTTGACAATGTTATTGAGTTGCTAGCGACCAACAGTGACCATGTCGGATTAAATAAAGAACAGGTCCCCCATTATTATTTGTGTGAATAGTATTTGCAGCTTCTGTCTCAATCTGAGACAATCAGAGTCATAAAGAGCGCTTTTTGTTATTTTTACCCTTAGTGATCCCTGTAGGGAAATTATTTTTCCATTGTTATATATTCCACACACATATATACAAGCACACACACACACACACACACACACACACACACACACACACACACACACACACACACACACACACACACACACACACACACACACACACACACACACAGGGAATTGCATACAGAGAGAGGATGACGGTAGAGCCTCAGGCAGCCACATAGCACCCAACAAGCAACTTGTGGGGGTTGGTACCTTGCTCAAAGGCACCACAAAAGATGAACTGGCACCTCTCCAAATACCAGTTCACACCTCATGCTTTTTGGTCCATGCTGTTCTTGGACCGGCCACCCTCCAACCCCAGAGTCCAGACCTAGAGGACTGAGCTACTGCCGCCCCCATGTTTTCACAGACTAAGTGTAAATGTTACTGATTCTAAGATCCTGACTGCTCAACCACACCTAAATGAAATGCATAGCAGTGACATCCAGAGACAGTATCTCCTGGTAACCTCACCTCCTTGTTGGCGGTAATAACAATACAATACATCAGGTGCTGATAACAAACACAAAAGACAGCTATATTACAAATAGCATCAGTTCCTCACTTCAAACTTAATGATTTTTCTCTGTTGGCGTCTAACTAAACACAGAAATGTCTCCTGGATGTTCTAATGGAGATGACATACTATCTGGTATATTGTGTTGCTGGTCATTTCAGACATAGAATCCACTTTTCTACCTGTGTCTCACCTCAGTGTTTCACCGTAGTGGAGGTGTGTGATTAAATCTGCACCGGTTCTTTCATTGTCAAAATCCAACTAGATGATTACATCATCATCAGTAAATCTTCACTATGGTCTTGTAAACATACAGTTTTCATAACCAATAACACCTAGACCTAGGCATAAATCAGCTGTATGATGCAATTCCACTTCGTAAGCAAATATAGTGGGACATAAAACATACCACGGCCAGTCCTCATTCCCCATGTGACTGTAAGCTATTCAGAATTTCACTGCACTTTCACTATCTCTTGGTGCAATCTGAAGAGATTGTGCGTCGCTCATGTGCTAGGCTCTGGCAATGATTCATCCTGGCGGCATACCAACAGAGCAAGAGGGTCTTATTTGTTTGCAGTAACGCTCACTCCCGCTGTGATCTATTGCTGTTTGATTTCAGATCTCACACAATACATTCTGTGGAGTGAGGTTTGCTCTGAAACACGTGGCTAACATTAAATATTGAGGTGTCCTCAATGACACTGCAGAGGAGATCATCAACCAGGCCAGATGAATCATGGGTGAAAGGAGTGGACAATCAGCCTTCACAGCATTTTTAATAGAAAATCACATCATCTGTTGTTCGCTCAGTTGACAACAGTGGTTAAAAATTGAAGATAGAAACCACACAGGACTCTCAATTTCTGTTTATTTTCAATGATTCCCAGAAAATTATTTTCCCTTAGCGACGTACTTCGTGTTATTTTTTTTTTCAATTAAGAGTGAAATAGACATAATTTTAATGTTTTTTTTCGCAGCATGTATTTGTAGATGCCATAGCAACAAGGTGATCGATCTATCGCTATGTATAGTCCTTTTCATATTGAGATCATGCTTTAGTCCCTCAGTGAAGACCCTTATGTATGCTCCCTTTCTTTGTTTAAACTGAGCAAACCAACAAAGGCATTATTCCACTGAGCGATTTAAAATAGCATGACCCTGCGGTATACATCATTTATATAGAAATATAAATACTGTATGTATATGTTTACCTAAGTATTCACCTTGCAAACCTGACCTCCTTAGTTACACACAGTGGAAAGAACATTGTATAGAAAAAGAGTCCTTATACATTTGGAGTAATCAGTAATGATTCATGGTCTACTTCAACTAAACTGTCACATGCTCCATCAGCAGTAAATGACTCACCAACAAGGCATCATGGGTACTTGGCTGTGGTTGTTTTGCCCATGCGTGGCAGTCTGTAACCCCTATTACCTAAAGGACAATGAGCTTCAAGAGAAATGAAAGTGTGTGTGCACGGTACGATACATGCTGACAGCAAGTGGGGCTTGATAGTGTTTGTCTGGTAACTGGTCAGATTTTTTCTTACAAAAAAATCCCCACAACCTGTTACTTTTACCTTGGTTTGTTAATTTTATTTTTATGTTTCTGTTGATGAGTTGTCAAATGCGGTTCAGCAATTTTAAAATCAAGATGAAGTAATGCTCAAATTAAAAACAATAATAATAGATGAGCCATCACTGAAGTGCATTATGTCTGCCCAGTTTAAAGAGCTGTCAAAAATTACAGCAACATTTTTAGTAGAGAATCAACTATGGGCCAAGGGTGCCATCAGGGATATCCAGGAGCTCAGACTGTCTAAAAAATCCATCCATCCATCCATCCATCCATCCATCCATCCATCCATCCATCCATCCATCCATCCATCCATCCATCCATCCATCCATCTTCTTCCGCTTATCTGGAGTTGGGTCGCGGGGGCAGCAGCTTAAGCAGGGAAGCCCAGACTTCCCTCTCCCTAGCCACTTCGTCCAGCTCCTCTGGGAGAATCCCAAGGTGTTCCCAGGCCAGCCGGGAGACATAGTCTCTCCTGGGTCGTCCCTGGGGCCTCCTCCCGGTAGGACGTGCCAGGCACACCTCACCAGGGAGGCGTCCAGGAGGCATCCTAAACAGATGCCCAAGCCACCTCATCTGGCTCCTCTCGATGCGGAGGAGCAGTGGCTCGACTCCCTCCTGGATAACCGAACTTCTCACCCTATCTCTAAGGGAGAGCCCGGACACCCTGCGGAGGAAACTCATTTCGGCTGCTTGTATCCGGGATCTCGTTCTTTCGGTCACCACCCACAGATCGTGACCATAGGTGAGGGCAGCAACGTAGATCGACCAGTAAATCGAGAGCTTTGTCTTTCGGCTCAGCTCCCTCTTCACCACGACGGACCGATACAGAGTCCGCATCACTGCAGACGCTGCACCGATCCGCCTGTCGATCTCCCGTTCCATCGTGCCCTCACTCGTGAACGAGACCCCAAGATACTCAAACTCCTCCATTTGGGGCAGGAACTCATCCCCAACACGGAGAGGGCACTCCACCCTTTTCCGACTGAGGACTATGGTCTCAGATTTGGAGGTGCTGATTCTCATCCCAAACGCTTCACACTCGGCTGCGAACAGCTCCAGTGAGAGTTGAAGATCACGGCTTGATGAAGCCAACAGTACCACGTCATCTGCAAAAAGCAGGGATGCAAGACTGAGGCCACCAAACCGGACACCCTCAACGCCTTGGCTGCGCCTAGAAATTCTGTCCATAAAAGTTATGAACAGAATCGGTGACAAAGGGCAGCCTTGGCGGAGTCCAACCCTCACTGGAAATGAATCCGATTTACTGCCAGCAATGCGGACCAAACTCTGACATCGGTCGTACAGGGACCGAACAGCCCTTATCAAGGGGTTTGGTATCCCATACTCCCGAAGCACCCCCCACAGAACCCCCCGAGGAACACGGTCAAATGCCTTCTCCAAGTCCACAAAACACATGTAGACTGGTTGGGCAAACTCCCATGCCCCCTCAAGGACCCTGCGGAGGGTGTAGAGCTGGTCCACTGTTCCACGGCCAGGACAAAAACCACACTGCTCCTCCTGAATCTGAGATTTGACTTCCCGACGTACCTTCCTCTCCAGAACCCCTGAATAGACCTTGCCAGGGAGGCTGAGGAGTGTGATCCCCCTGTGTTGGAACACACCCTCCTGTCCCCCTTCTTAAAAAGGGGTACCACCACCCCAGTCTGCCAATCCAGAGGCACTGTCCCTGACGTCCACGCGATGTTGCAGAGGTGTGTCAACCAGGACAGCCCCACAACATCCAGAGCCTTTAAGAACTCCGGGTGGTGGATCTCATCCACCCCCGGGGCCCTGCCATCGAGGAGCTTTTTAACCACCTCGGTGACCTCAACCCCAGAGATAGGAGAGCCCGTGTCAGAGAACCCAGACTCTGCTTCCTCACTGGAAGGCGTGTCGCTGGAATTGAGGAGGTCTTCGAAGTATTCTTCCCACCGAGTCACAATGTCCCGAGTTGAGGTCAGCAGCGCCCCATCCCCACTATACACAGTGTTGATGCTGCACTGCTTCCCCCTCCTGAGACGTCTGATGGTGGACCAGAATTTCTTCAAAACCGTCTGGAAGTCATCCTCCAAGGCCTCACCGAACTCCTCCCACGCCCGAGTTTTTGCCTCAGCAACCACCAAAGCTGCATTCTGCTTGGCCAGCCGGTACCCATCAGCTGCCTCAGGAGTCCCAGAGGCCAAAAAGGCCCGATAGGACTCCTTCTTCAGCTTGACGTTATCCCTTACCACCGATATCCACCAACGGGTTCTGGGGCTGCCACCACGACAGGCACCGACCACCTTACGGCCACAGCTGCAGTCGGTCGCCTCAACAATGGAGGCGCGGAACATGGTACACTCAGACTCAATGTCCCCCGCCTCCCCCGGGACGTGGGTGAATTTCTGCCGGAGATGGGAGTTGAAACTCCTTCTGACAGGGGATTCTGCCAGGCGTTCCCAGCAGATCCTTGCAATACGTTTGGGTATGCCAGGTCGGACTGGCATCTTCCCCACCATCGGAACTGACACACCACCAGGTGGTGATTGGTTGACACCCGAGTGTCCAAGACATGCGGCTGCAAGTCCGATGACACGATCACAAAGTCGATCATTGAACTGCGGCCTAGGGTGTCCTGGTGCCAAGTGCACGTATGGACACCCTTATGTCTGAACATGGTGTTCGTTATGGACAGTCCGTGACGAGCACAGAAGTCCAATAACAGAACACCACTCGGGTTCTGATCGGGGGGGGCCGTTCCTCCCAGTCACGCCCTTCCAGGTCTCACTGTTATTGCCCACGTGAGCATTGAAGTCCCCCAGCAGAACGATGGAGTCCCCAGTGGGAGCGCTCTCCAGCACCCCCTCCAAAGACTCCAAAAAGGGTGGGTACTCTGAACTACTGTTTGGTGCATAAGCACAAACAACAGTCAGGACCCATCCCCCCACCTGAAGGCAGAGGGAGGCTACCCTCTCGTCCACTGGGGTGAACCCCAATGTACAGGTGCCAAGCCGGGGGGCCATAAGTATACCCACACCTGCTCGGCGTTTCTCACCATGGGCAACTCCAGAGTGGAAGAGAGTTCAAAGCCTCTCGAGAGGACCGGTACCAGAGCCCAAGCTGTGTGTGGAGGTGAGCCCAACTATATCTAGTCGGAACTTCTCAACCTCACACACCAGCTCGGGCTCCTTCCCTGCCAGAGAGGTGACATTCCACGTCCCAAGAGCCAGCTTCTGTAGCCGGGGATTGGATCGCCAAGGTCCCCGCCTTCGGCCACTGCCCAGCTCACAATGCACCCGACCCCTATGGCCCCTCCCACAGGTGATGAGCCCATGGGAAGGGGGGCCCACGTTGTCCTTTCGGGCTGCGCCCGACCGGGCCCCATGGGTGCAGGCCCGGCCACCAGGCGCCCCCCTTTCAAGCCCCACCTCCAGGCCTGGCTCCAGAGGGGGGCCCCGGTGACCCACGTCCGGGCAAGGGAAAACGTGAGCCATTGTTTGTGTTCCTCATTAAGGGTCTCTGAGCCGTCCTTTGTCTGGTCTCTCACCTAGGACCTGTTTGTCACGGGTGACACTGTCAGGGGCAGAAAGCCAACTTTGCTCCTAGGATCATTGAGACATACAATCCCCTCCACCACGATAAGGTGACGACTCAAGGAGGGGTGTCTGAAAAATAACAATCTCAATCTTTGTTGCATTGATATAAAGAAAATTTAATTCCATGATAGGTTTCAATGGTTTTTTTAATTGTATGGAGCCCCTAAGGTGACATGGAGAAAAAAAAAAGGGTATGGAGAGAAAAAAAAGAAGCTCCATCTTTGCGAGATCTCGCAATACTTTTTTTTCTTCATGTCACCTTAGGGCAGTGGTTCTTAACCTGAGTTCGATTAAACCCTAGGGTTTCGGTGAGTCGGACTCAGGGGTTCGGCAGGGACGGAGGTCAAGACAAAACACCCGACACGACGTGTCGGGTGTTTTTGCCGAACATACACGAATCACTGTGTACATTTGACACATCGGGTCAATTCGTGATGACACGCCCCCTTTAGTCATCACTGGATAATGTTTTCCGATGTAGGTGATCACGCTACATCGATTAGCCTACCTGTGCTACATGGGATTTTGCGCACTCAGTAGTCGATTCTTGCCTGTCATGATGGTACGTCATCTGATTGCTTTCTTAATATTTTAATTCATAGTAACTATGTTGAGCAAAAACAGAAAGTGGTCGGACGAATATGTGCAACGTAAATTTATACGTACTGTATAATGGAACATGATGGGGGTCATCGTTCTGCATGATTTGCAATGTCAAGTTGAGCAACTCTAGTCTCGCACTGGCAAAAATAAAGGAACACTTCCCTAAGCTGCTTGGAAAACAAAAGAAACAGACTTTGCTGTGAAAATGACATAAGAGTAGCACTTGCCAAGGTGAAGCCACGCTTATCTGAACTGGTCTCTCAATAACAACATCAGAAGTCACACGGATTTGCAGGAAGGTAATGTCATGTGAGTTCATGCACTGTCTTGTTTTTTTTCTTTGAAAAAGGTGACATCAATGCACAATTAATTAAATACACCAGTAAAACATATACTTATGTCTTAAATAAAACAAAAACAAATTATACTTAAAAAGGGTCCGATGAGTGAGCATATGAAACCGGCAGGGTTCGGGACCTCCAACAAGGTTAAGAACCACTGCCTTAGGGGCTCCGTATTACTGCATGTTTTTGGGCCAATAAATCAGAATTCCATCTGCAAGACAATGAAAAAATTATTATGTTTATTAAAAGTGAAACCCCAAGATGATTCGGCCTAAGATGAAGCCTTGTGGGACACCATTGGTAATTGGAGCTGCTACTGAAAAATGTTTTTAATGAGATTAAAAGTATGTGTGGGGGGGAATGGAATGTTAGTATGTCAGCTGTATGAGATTCCTTTAAGTGAGGACACAAGGACCATTACTGTAAAGATATTCATGACTCGCTCACCGTGGTTCTCCAAAGATCAAGGGCAATATATATGACTTATCCCCCCTCGTAGCTGACTCCCCATTTAATATATCCTGTCTTGTTAGCACAGGCTTCCATAAATATACCTTTTATTAAACAGATATAACCCACACATGACCTCTTATCCTCTGTGTAAGACTGACACCAGGAGCTAAGGTCACTTCCCACCTGTTCTCTCCTCCTTTCATCTCAGTTGCTGCCTTGCTGCTCAAGCCGATCTCTCTCTTTTGCGAACCTGGGAAATCTACCGCCATGCCTATGTTTGACCTTCATCTCACTGTGTTCATAATGCCACAAGGCCTGAGAGACGGAGATTGATAGCCTCATTTTATCTGAGGGTCTTGAGATTGACCTCAATGGTACCTTTCATATAAAACACAGAGGCATCACTGACTGTCGCCAAGGTAAAACTGGAAGAAGCGCAAGAAGCCAACCAGTGGGTATGGGTGGGAGAGATTAAACGGGAGAGTAGACGATAAGAGCAGAGAGCTGTCAGAGGGACTGATACTAAAATCATTGGGAACTGCTCCCAATTTCATCATTTTGTCTTTCATCTTCTCTTGAACATGCTTTTTTGTCATTGCAAAATACACGCCTGTGGCTGTCCTCTCAAACAACTGTGTTATGGGTTATTACTCCTGAAACTCCATGAGTTAATGAAAGCAGTTTGTAATGAAAGTGTTCATTTAAAACCAGAAATTTAAAAGCAGCTGTGAACCTGTAGTTAAAACTCATAAGGCATAGTGAATACTATTTCTTTTTCTGGTGACATTCCCATTGCTAGTATTTTTCACATGACTGACGAGTCACAACCGTTCTACTCACTTGACTCTCTCAACCTACCATGATACATTTTTCTGTGGCAACACACAAAGTCCATTAGTCCTGTGATAACCGCAAAAAGCCCTCAGGATGGCCCCCAGGTCCCCATCTGCCCATCGGACTGAAGAGATTTCTTGGAGTCTGTGAAACTCTTAGGGGCCCTCGATTAGATCTGTCACCCTCTGTTTCTTCTGGCTTTTGCTTTCCAAGGCTTTTGTCCAAGGCTTTTGCAATCAGTGGCTACACTGTCAACTAAATCATGATAGATGGCTGGAATGAGACTGGGTGAAGAAGTTTAATCCTGTCTGATGGAAATGAACATGAAAGAGAAACCGTGGTCACGTAAAAAAAAAACCTGTCAGGTTGACAGACAAGGCTTTTACAAGGGACGAAGGAAAGATTTGTGATTTTTTGTAACTGTGAACATTCACAGCTTTGTGTTTTGGGTTAGAGGTCCTGATACAGTCGTGTTTTATATATATATATATATATATATATATATATATATATATATATACACACACACACACACACACACACACACACACACACACACACACACACATACACAGTGTGTATATATATATATATATATATATATATATATATATATATATATATATATATATATATATATATATATATATATACTCACACACACACACACACACACACACACACACACACACACACACTGTATACGTGCATGTGTCATGGAAAATATGAAATTTTATATGTTTCTTTTGTACAGTGTTTTTAAGTTATTGGCATTTGACATTATGTGTCATATTGTTTCTCAAACAATATATTGTGCAGCTCTATTGTGTTATATGGGATTTGAGGTCCTGGTCCTGGTAGACAAGCAATCAGTGAACAGGAATATGGAAGTGAAAATAAACTTGGGGCAGGTCTACAGACAGCTGAACAGATAGCATCTTCACCATAATGACATATAAAGCCTAAAACAATTGACTTACTCACTTTTTATTAAATTTAAATCCCTCTCTGCGTTTTGAGAGCTGGATTTCCTGAAGTGTTGAGGATATCAGTTGGGACATGGATAACCTAGGATTAACATCTTAGTTTCCATTTGATCTCTAACAGACCGACCACCAGCTCCGGTCAATGTGTCCGTCATGCATCTGAAGGCAGACTCAGCAACGGTATCCTGGGAGGTTCCAGAGGGAGATATAATAATTGGTTTCTCTATCTCACAACAGGTAAGTCATCATGTAAATCAGTGAGGCTCTTTGGCAGTTGACTAAAAAGAATTTTTAAAAAAGTGTGCTTTAGTTTTGACTGTGATTTGTGGTTTGGCATTTTGCCTTTATCTTGTCCAGCTTAAACAGTTTTGGAACACAGCCAGTGGTTCAAATGAGGAATTGCACCTTGAATTAAATCTCTTGAGATGTCACACTTCCTGTCTGTGGAAAATATTGGGAACTGATGGTTATGGGTGACTGAAGGAATATTTTCTGGGTAATGAAATCATAAAATATGACAGAGGTTGATAGGAGAGCGGTTTTGAGGTCGGCAACCCCCTCAGCGTATATCATGAGTGTCAAGCATGCAGAAATCAGTAGTAGCACATATGCTCAGGATTTTAAGGATGTGTCGTGGCTGAACATATATTGTGAGAAAGACCTTAAAGCTTTGCTTTGCATGCAGAAAAGCAGACTCCATCTTGCCAATAAAATTTGGCATGGTCCATTTGTCAAGAGAAAACAAGCCTGTAGAAGAATTGCACAGAAGTGCACGAAGCCTCCAAACTGCATTTTTTATCACTAAAAATTTGAAGGCTCAAAATAGGAAATCTATTTAAAGCTAAACCTGAAGGACAAAATGTCGTATGCTGATGTAATCAGGCTTGAGATTAATGCAACACAAAACATGCAGACACTTCACTCTGAAACTCACTCTCGGCTGATGAGCTGCAGATTACAGACACACGTTTCTCACAGTGCTTTTCAAAGTGATATACTGTATATGTATACATAGATGTTTGTTGTTATGGTGGTTTGATTAGGATGTTCCTCATCATTAGTGGGTGTCAACAAGCTTTTTTTTTAGTCAGATGTCTTGAGAAGGGCCATAAACCTAAGAGTGAGACATCTGGCCCAAAGACACTTGAAGGGCAGATGGGCTAAAGACAAAAAGAGAGCTCTGCATGCTAGCAAGAGGAATAGTTCACCAAGTTGTGATTGCACCAGTGGTATTTTAAAAGGTCAACGACAAAGTTTGAGACTTGAAATGTTTGTGACTGAAGGCACTTGCAGTCAGAAAGAATCAGAAAGAAATATTAACTCCACAACTTTTCTAGTCAAGACTTCATGAAGCAAAAATGAGGAGCCAGCTGTTCGTGTGAGAAAGTAATCAGCATGTGTCATGAATGTTTTAAGGTTTTTACTTCCTTTTACATTAATTTGTCATAATTCTTCATTAATGTAGTCTTCTTTATAATTTTGAGGAGTGATTACTGCTACCATTACTGCAACTTGTAAAGATGATATTCAAAATGTCCAGTAATGTAATTTTATATATATGCGTCTTCCTCAAGGATCCAATTGTGGGCTGTTCTTCTATGTAGTCATTGGTCGAAGTCATTGTCTGCTGTATTGATTATTGTATCTATTCAAATGGTGAACAGACTGTCTTCTGTGTTCTTTTAATTTTCCAGAGGCAGGAAGGACACATGCAGCGGTTCATTCGGGAAGTCAACACCACCAGCCAATCTTGTGTTCTTTGGGACCTAGAGGAGGAAACAGACTACATCATCCAGGTCCAATCAATTGGCCTCTATGGCGAAAGCCAAGCCAGCAAGAAGGTGCATTTTAAGACCCTCAAGAAGTCAGACCGCTTCCCCTCCAACAGCTCCAATCAAGGTGAGCAGCTCTGAAATATAGGAACAAATAATTACCTGCAAAATGATTAAATAAGAGGAGTCTTTCTGTTTGTTATCCCTTCTTTAAAATGCCAAATTAACCTATCCTGACAACAAGTATCATTAGTGTGATACTGTGTAAAGCAGTGTGATACATCCACAGACCTTTTTCTAGAGGCGCAGACAAGAGCAACCATTACAGATGCTTTTCCTGCTGTTCACTAAAACCTCTTCTGAATGTCGAATGACTTTAAGCACCCAGACTTAAAAATGAGGTACAATAAAGGCTAGTTCCAACGTAAGCACAGGCAACGTGAAGCCTCTTATCACCATGTCTCTCTGTGCTTCTTGAAGATTTATTTTCACCTCCACAACAACTCATTATTGACAGACCCTCCAAGCGTGGATGCAGGCATGCCTCTCTGAATTCATGCACCTCTATATCACTCTGGGTGCCTAATCAGGATTCTGAGACACACTCTAAGACACTTCAGATGTAGTGTCAGCGCTCGCCTAAAGGGCCAGAGGAAATCTGAAGACCGTGACCAGCTGAAAATAAGTTTAACAGTTCTCAGTTTCTTACAGCACAGATGGTGAATGAGTGGAAGAAAGCTTCCTTTATTAGAAACATTAGGGAAGAGTCAGGATAGCACTACTTTTTCCATCTTCTCTGCATTATTCATCCATTCTTATGGGATGAACCAAACATATCTGGAATTCCTCCTGAAGCAGCCGCAGGAACATTTCCATTTCCAGGGGACCGTAATGAATAGATTAATAAGCCCGGGGCCATACATTTGGTATTTGTTTAAGAGGAACGTGAAAAGGAAGTGCTGAATTATGTTAAACTGCTGTACATGAATTTTGTCGACATGACAGATTACAATAAGTTACTTGACAGATCAAATAAAGCCTGAGGCTTAACAGTGTGCTGCTCAGGTGGTTATTAGAGCAACAACCCTTTTTCCAAACATGTGCCCACTATATACACATAGTTACACTGGCTTTACCACATCACATGGACATGGATGCAGTTTTCTTTGCAAGCCCTGGCTAGTAGCCCATACTTATTTTCTGTATTCATATTTGAAGTTACAAGCTATGGATTTGAGAAAGCTAACTAGCAAATTGCTGAGTGTGGAGAGAGTTTTGGCCGTCGCCTTGCTGCTATGTCAAACGTCTTGGACAGAATTCACTTCACAGCCCTTAATCAGGATTTGTGGTCCCTCTGAGTCATCCAAGTGGGTCAGAACAGGAGCCCATTCAGTGAATGAGTCAGTTTGTGGGAGTTTGTTTTTGTACGACTTGAAGCAATCAGTGTCAGCTTTACATTAATCTAATGGCAGCACTGCTGACTTCTGCTGCCCCAGTTTCAAAGCCCAATTACATCAAGTTTGTTTGCGCAACTTTACTGTATTGTTTCTCTTTTTATGCTTGACTCGTTGTATAATTTATAATCTTATACAGATGTTGTTAGCAAATTTATTGTGGAGAGAGTGAAAAAAGTTCCTCACCTGCTGCATGTGTGACTCATACTCCCTTATATAACACTGGAATATACAGATTTTTTAGTTCTATTTTATACACACACACACACACACACACACACACACACACACACACACACACACACACACACACACACACATAGATATATATGTATATACATATATATCTATATATATAAAGAATCAGTCAAGAATCAGTAAAGCAACAATAAAAAGTGACAGTGACAAAAATATCATTAAAAACACCAAAAACTTGTTTTCCCCCTGATTTAGGTGAATCTGAAGACAGACAGACAGTTATATAGATAGATAAATAGATTTACTGATTGTCATCATAGGTTTTTCTGCCCGCCCCAATTAACAATAGTATATGTTCTTCACATGCCTTAATGCATTTGAATTGAATGTGATGTTTCTCATTCAGGATGCTGCTGCAGGCCATTATTTCTTAAAAGCCTTTTTAATGCAGTGGCTCCAGCTTCACAGAGATCCTTTGTCGGAGTCAAGTGGCTCCTACTGAAACTAAATTAATTTGTGGCTGTAAATACCAGGCATCCCCTCAACCTACAGCTCTGATACCATGAATCAATACTGCTTTTATTTTTTTTTCTAAATGTATCCTCTTTACTAATGCCATTATGTATTAATGAATACCTTTATCAGGGTAGAATTGTTACACACCACATGTATCTAGGGAATTTGAATTTAGACGACGTTTTGTTCTTTTCAGGATCAGCACGTCTCTCCATTTCACTTCCATTAGCTTCACTGAAAGCCTTCAATCAAAACATACATTAAGTATTTATGTGCTTTCAGAGCCCTTGTAGGGTGAGTGATGCTGCCACCAGTTTTTAGTCAGAGGGGGAGCTTTCAGACACTATGTTGGCTTTGCTTTAATCCCAGCAGTGTGCATGAACACCTCTAGTAGACAGATTCATGACAAACTCAAACAGATCCTGTGTGAATGCTGATCCTTTAATTAATAATAAATCCCAAATGAAAGACATGAAACTGCTAAAAATGGTACCTGCTGCCACTGAGCACGAGAAGCTAAATCACAAAAGAGACATCAAAATAAATTCAGAGGCTGAATACTCAAACCCTCAGACCTGAGTAGGTAGGAGGTCCCTCCAGACACAATTACTGTGAAGGACTTCAAAAAGACGCCGGGCTGTGTTTGCAGAGTCAGAAGTTACACATACACTGTGGGCTCCAGCATTCCACAGCTTTATGTCTTTACTTAATGTTATTTCATACATGTCAGGTCAATCGAATGCTGTTTTCCTGGTAGTCTGCAAGACATTACGACTGTGACGACTGTCCTGTGTTGTAGATTAGCGGTGGATTCAGTTCCTTTTCTCTCACACTTAATCCGGCTCCCAATACAGAAGGAATCCTAACTGATTCTGTAATCAGGTTTCATCACATACATAATGAGAATCCTCAAAAGAGAATCCCCCAAAGATTCTCTTGAATCACAAACACAATACAATATTAAGAATCACACAGATCTCATTAGCCGTCTTCTGCTCCAGGGGAGCTGTGAATGCACCGCCTGTCTCAAAATGCAGCACCGTACCATGTCTGTCATTGGTTATTGTCCTGCTTGGAAAAGACTGGTATTAATGCATGTTTTGTGTTCTAAATATCAAACGTGTTCTTCTGTGTCCACAAGCAGATCAGGACATATAAAACCAGACCCAGAACGCCTCAGATTAGCAGATAATCTGCACTGAACATCAGGACCGACCAACATTCCTGATCAGATTCCTTTGATGGAGATGTTGATAAAAACAAATCTGGGGTTTAATGTGTTTTCATGTGACTGATCAGTTATTTATTGATCTACAGTTTTGAATTTGTTGTATTTATTCTTCATGGCGCGTTCAGCAGCAGAGAAACGTGTTGAACTGTTTCTTCTACTGTTATGACACCTAAAAAAAACTCATCAGCCTCATCTGACAGGAGGTATCGCAAGAATAAATCACACGATCCATCCTGGTGACACCAGTGTAGCACCTCTGGTCTGTTGTTACAGTTTCCTGACACACTTCACAGAAAACATCCAGGGATATGGGCTGAACAGAAGGAAGGTCGATTCATTATCTCAACACAAATTCATCAACCCCTGTACCTGATCACACAGCAAAAACACATCTGAAGTACAGCAGCAGATTTTTCAGGTTGATTTAGTTCTGAATAAATGAATACTCCTCGTTTGTATCTCTCATGTGTGATCACAAAATATTAAATATCCACAAAATTACATGAAGCTTTGTCTTTTTTACGTTTTTTGCTCTAGACGTGAATTATCAGTGCATAAAAACATAATAGATGGATTAACACTCTGGACGTGTCGCCAGCACATAGACACATTCACACCTAAAGGGAATTTAGACTGATCATTTAACCTAAGTTACATGTTGTTGAAGGAAGCTAGAAAACATGAGAGAATCCACACAGAATCGAACCTTCTTGCTGTGAGGAAACAGCGCTACCCACTGCGCCACCGCGCCGCCCTTTTTTTTATACTCCACAAATGAACAATGTCAATACGGATAGATGATATAACATTAACTACTTTCAAGTGATTCATATTCATTCATAATCCCCAATATGACATCGTCCCCCTCCTGTCACACACTAGCGCACATTACTGGACCAACAACACAGTAGTATAATTAACCCCACTTCTTAATGGCTGTATAAAGAGCGCTGACTGTTGGGCACTCAGAGCCAGTCTTGACAAATTGATTCACTAAAAGTGGCAATTTGAAAGAGTGAAGCTCTGGAAAACCTCCATCCAGCAGGTAGAAAGAGCATTTGGGGCATGGAATTGGACCATAGTCGATGCAATAAAGGTAGCTTTAATGCTACAGTGTTGATATATGTGAGATAAATGTCCTGACTGCTAGATGAAGTCTCCTGACAGAATGTTATTACGACCATCAGATGTTATCTGGAAAATAAAAGAGGTGTTCTGCACATAGCAAAAGTCATCTGAAAGTTAGGTTTTGTTGATTCAGCTCGACAGTCATGTCTGAGACCACTGGTTGGTTTTTTAGATCGCATTTTATGCATTCATGCAATATATGATATTCATCACATTGTATTCAGCATTTTGTGTTCAGGATTCTTTATTTATAGAGGATTCATCTCTCCTGTCTTCTAGACGACCCCACTGTGCAGGGCCTGGATAAGTCCCGACATCTGCAAACAGGAGAGATGATCATAATAGTGGTGGTCCTGGTCATGTGGGCAGGTACGTATATAAGGAGAATATTCAGCTCATTCAAAAGATATTTCTATATTTTTATATGCTTTGCCTACAATGGCATTAAGTGTTTGTTTTTTTTACACCAAAAATGATTCCTGAATGTTATTGGTTTGAAGCAACTGCAACTGAAAACAGATCTTAGCAACCTGAATTCAAATGCATTGACAATCTTTGGGATGTTTGCTTGTCTTTACAGATGCTTCTATCAACTTCAAATTGATGTTATGAAACTCTTTATGAATAGTAACCAAGGATGATTTTCTTGACCTCAGCCTTGGCTGTTGAATATTTATTCATAGATGAGTTGACATCATAGAAAGTATGACTCACTGCAAAGATTAAGAGTAATACAGAGAAAGAAATCTGATGTAACATCACTGGCATACATGTATATAGGCCTAAAAACATCCTCCTCATCCATCTAGGTCACATGTGTTAAACTCAAGGCACGGGGGCCATATATGGCTTTGACAAAAAAACAACGTTAATGTCCTAACTTGTGTTTGATGTTATTTTTCTTTATTCATTGGATAGTTTGATCTTAGATTGATGGAGTTATCTGGGTTTCACAATCTGACAAATTAAAAGGATTTACGTTAGAACAGAGAAACAAACAAACATATTTGTAATGTTTGTTCCTTGAAAAAGTAATAAATTCAATTATTTAACGTTAAGGATTAGTTTTATTTATTTACATTACATTGAGCTACATTTAGTTACAATTATAAGCTACATTTGACCCTTTGAGGCCCTCGGTGAAAATGAGTTTTACACCCCTGTTCTAGGTGGTGAGTAACACAGTTTTATTAAAGGACATTAAGAGGTTTATTGCAGATTCAAGGATCTTCAAATGAAATGTTAAACATCATATGTTATTGACCAATAGTCAAAGGGAACACATGATCAACAAAATCTGACATTTCAGACGGATCGAAACCTGGTTTCATGGTAGATCACCTCATAGATACATCAATACATCATCAATGCTAATCAATTAGCCACTGATAAATGGTCATCTGGTAACACAACTCAGACCCAATCGTGACTGAACATCCCGCCCATTTAAACCTTTCCCGCACCAGCGATGTCAAACTTTCCTGAGCATTCTCTCCACCTCAGCTAAGGGATGATTTCACACTCCTTGGAGGAAGTGTGCTGATTAATGAAGTGTTGAAAAGTAAGAAGCAGCATATCTGACAAGATGCCAGGAGCAGGATTTCCTGCCCTACATGCACCAGAGTGACAGAGTGAGACGTTAAATAATACTACTGAGAAAAACCAAAGTCGCACTGAAGACGCTGTGAAAAGTAGAAGTGAAAGAAGAGAAACACCTCATGAGGTGTTCTTAATGAACTGCGGCTTCAATCGAACTTCACTTTTGTTAGTTCGGTTTCTTCTTCATTTTGTGATGCGTCATACATATTTTCATGTCTTTTTTGACTTCTTTCATTTTCATCCATTATTCCCTTTACTTTGTGACGCTTGGTTAACGTCTGAACAAAGAGAATTTAATTATGAAGCCATTGCTGCTTCTTTGATGTGACATAATGCCTGCTTCATTCTGTAACACCTCTGCAGAGCAGCTGGTTAGTTTTCAACATAGCCAAGCCAGCTAACTTGCCAACTAACTAGAATTATTTCTTATACAATGATAGGGATTAATTTCACATTAAAACATTAAAATAAACTGCAGTGTAAACCGTTTAAAAGCAGAATAATTACTTGCAATTACACAAATGCTTACAGCATCCCTACAGTGAATGAATGTCATATTAAAGTTACAAAGAAATGTAGCTGCTAGATTGCAGAGCACTTTCAGAATGCATGAATATTAATTCATCCATTAAATTAATTACACATACTCCCCACAGCTTTCCAGCTGTCATTACCAGAAGTCTGTATCAATTTCTGAATATTTAATGATTTTCATAGACATCCAGTGAAGGAAGGAAGTTAATAGGGCACATACAGTAACTGCATCTGGACCGTTACAGAACAAAAGGAAGCAAACTGGAGAATTCCTGTTTTCTAAGCTTTCGGATATGTTTAGAGTGTCTCCCTCCCTTGGGAGCGGCTCTTCGTTATCCACATGGCTTTTGAATGTGTTCAGTCAGAGGAAGTATTGACATGTGTTTGAGTGACAGTCGCAGCTTGATGACTGAATGAGCGTTCTCTTTTATCTGTGTGTCCGACTGTCACTTCCCTGCAGCTGTTATTGCCCTCTTCTGCCGGCAGTATGACATCATCAAGGACAACGACTCCAGCAACAATAAGGAGAAGGTGAAGCCGTCGTCGGAGAGGAGCACGCCGGAGCACCACAGCGGAGGTCTGCTGAGGAGCAAGGTGAGCTCAACGCCTCGACCTAACATCAGTGAGGCAAGAGCGTCAGTAAAGCGTGATGCAGCACGCGCAGCATCAGCACCCCGAACAAAAACAGCCAAATGGAAACCATCCATCATGCAATTTGTTATTTACACGCGTGCTTTTACTGTCGATACACGCTTCAGTGTCTTCTGTTAAAAGTAAAATATAGATGTGTTTGATGTGTGTGTTGTGCAGTTTATTGTTCAGCATCTCCCTGCAGAGATTCTTTATAATCACATTTTTCCAGGTGAATAATAAAGCAAATGCATCCAATCCTTGTGCAGTCTCAATTCTCCATGAAACGCCGCCACCATTTGTTATCTCATAGCAACAAGCTCAGCAACTTGAAATCTAAACGTGATTAATTAAATTTTATCGAATGCAGGCAGTGGTTTCTGGTTTCTGGTTTCTGGCACTGGTTCTGCTTTAAGTAATGGAAAACAAACGTGATACAAAGCCTCATTCTTCAACATGAATTCATTGTGTTGATGCTCGATCAATGGCTAAAATATTCCTACATGATTGCAGGTGCAGTACGGCTCTCTCATTCAGGTCCTCTGCTTTTGTCTTCCACACTCTCTCATTCCACTGCCAACTGTTCTCTTTATTAAAACGTAAGACATAGAAAAACTGAACATATGAAGACATCTACCTGCAAAAAAAAAAAAAAAGAGAGCGATTAATACAGTTAAAAATATTCACTGATATTCAAAAATATTCACTGAAATATCCACAGAGATATAGATCTATTCTATAACATGAATAAGTAAACAACACCCTCTGGTGCCTCATCCAGTTTACACGGAAATAAATCCTGTGGGTTTTTTTGTATAGTCCCCTGATAATAACACAAACAAACAAACAAACAAACAAAGCAGCCAATCAACAGATGCAGATGAAACCATAGCCTCCTTTATTGAGGTTATTGGGGTTCAAATTCATCTTTATATAGACAGCGCTGTATACTTGGCAGTAAAGCATTTTATCCTTTTCAGAGAGGAATTCCAGTAAGCAGATCTGACGTGTAAAATCTGAGCTTCCATATCAAAAGAAAAAAAAAAAAAAACACTGGGCAAAATCACAGGATCTAGTCTTTAACTACTGCACAGATATACAGATCAAAACATTTTGGGATCATTATAGGCAAAAGAAAAGAACCTATAAGTCGATGTGTTGATATGATGTATAGATAAAAGTCGCTGATGGAATGCTGAAATATAAAAGATGAAGAAACACTCACACCGTCACAGCTCAGTTACAAGGCTGTGACATAATGGATGACTGAGGTGATTTGTGTTATTAGTGTTCCTTAGTGCAGCAACCTGCTGAGGTCTCTGTTTGATTTGGCTGAGGGGAAACTACTGTTGGGTCTGTCATCATGTGTGTCATTGTGTGTTTGACTTGTCCCCTTTAGGTGGTGTGGTGTTGATGTGAGGCTCTCTAGGTTCAGCCAACAATAACAGTGCATGGTGGGAAACCACTTCTTAATGGAAAACTTCAACACTTGTTACAAAAGAAATATAGATTCAACATATCCCACAAAAAAGAAACTGAAACTGACTGTTTTGATTCACCGAGAAAAGAATTCCATACTTGACATGAGTAACGATCTATTTGTCTTTTATTGCCAAAGTATTTGCAGGAAGTAACGCAGCATCTGATACTTATCCGCTTTGCCTGTTACAGTTTCATCCGTCTGTGCCGTCCATCAACATCATCGAGGTGTGAGAGGAAAGGATGCTGTCGTTGGATTCTCTTCTGTCATCAATGTAACTCAGACCTGATGAGGAAAAAGCTGAAAACATGTTCGGTTTCTGTGGCTCACGTCAGTGAATGAGGTTGGCCAAGGCTGTCTTCATAGCAACGCACATGCATGTACAAAACATTTTAGGACACAAAACACTACTAGTGACGCACACTCTGAACCACACACATCTCTACACACAGACACACACTGTTCAGTACTTTAGACAAACAGAAACTCCCAACTTCTGCAGGTTTTACAAAAATTCAATCAATGTTAACCTTCAGTGGAGTTAACATTAATTTTTTCCAGGTAAGTATTGCAATACTCAACACACAATACAATAACTTCTGACTCTGGGAGGCCTGTCTTCATGGCAGCAATAGTGCAGTGTATTTTTGATATCAGCATGTGCAATTAGACACCTGATCACCCATTATAACCAACCAAGCTTTAAATAAACCGAATCCTCCCATTTCAAACTGTTAATACATCATCTGATCACACCTGTATATTATCTGAATGTTGCAGACAAATTAGCATTAAAGACAGACATTTAGTGTATGTATTTGAAACCTAAGTGTAGCTGCCGTGCCAACATGTCATGTTTTTTAATTACTGAGAGTAAATGAACCATTTTCAGCATAATGTTGTATTTTTCCATGTTTCATAAACATTATATTTGTACATATTTCATTCGTGTACTAAATGAAGTTGCATGCAGGTCATTTGCCTGTAGAATAGCATTTTGATGTGCATTCTAAGATAGATTCCAAAAGTTGAGAAATAAACATGAGTACAGAATGTGAATCGACCGTTTCTTCTGTGTTACCGGCTTTGAGTCAGTAGACCTGGCATAATTTCATTTCCTGATTTTTGGTGTTCCTTTACTGAGCTGCAGTTAATGGAATGGAATATATCTGACACTGAAATGCATCAGTCTTATCTACCAGCATTCATCTACAGTTTGCATCCTGTGCTTTAAGATGCAGTCCGAGGCTGACAGGAGAAAACTGCACTTCATGCACAAACTGCATCAGAAAAAACTCTTTAATGCAGCTGAAACTTCCAAGTTTTACAAATTAATGAAATAGTTATGATTACTGTGAATTCACTCCATTCTTATTGAGGTACATATTCAGTCCTGATGTGTTCAAAGGCAGAAGTGTCAATCTGCAGATGGTTTGCATTGGTGCCAGATTTATTTCTGTTGCCTTTGAAAGAAGATAACAAGCAGGTTAGTATACCAGTGGAGATAAAACATACACAGGAGCAACAAGTGTGGCAGTTGTTTAAATGACTCTTTAAACACGACATAAAACAAGGAACTCAAATGAAGCTAATGCATCCTTTTACTCAGTAATAAAACTCCTGAAAGATGGAAGGTGTTCAAACGTTTACATACGTCAAACTGAATCAAACGTTATGAGAAAAAACCTGCCTGATGTTCCTCATTAAAAGAATCACAGAAAGGTGTCTAAGAATGGAGCTCATCTTAAACAGAGTGATTGCAGCACCTCATGGATTAATAACACGTTTCTTCGTTCCTGTCCTAACGCTGTGAAGCTCTGATCGGTATCACATAAACTGATTTATGGGCTGTGTGTGTGAGAAGAACAATGGTTAGCTTTTAGATGTGATTCGGAGATAAATTATTTAGCAGCATGAGGTCTGGATCCATTACTATAGCACTGGTTCCCACATTCCCATGTGCAGAGTTGTTAGCATTCTTGTCTTATCTCCATTAGAGAACAACCTGTCACAGGGTTTTTATGGAGGCCTCTGTGGTGCCCTGCCACAATTTTTAAAGACTTTAAAACTGCTGCAACTGAATGTAATAAAATCCAGTTCATATCAATTCAGTATTTTATCCCTGACAGCTGTATTTAAAACACATCCAGTCCAATATATGACACAAATCACGCAGTTCATGGGCTTCAAGTGGAAATATTCACTGTCCTTGAAAGTTATTCTGCCTGATAAGAGCATCTGACTCACCAGCCAGCTTCAATAGATTCTCACCATCAAACAGTACAACCATTACCAACACGGTGTTAAGCCATTAGGGCAGCATGGAGCACCTTATCAGAAGCTAATGAACCATTTCAAATTGCATTCAACAGCCAATTAGCAATTCATTATGAAATCAGGGCCGTTATAAGATCCCCAGACAGTATGAACAATTCAGACATCTGTAATGAACAATTAGGCCTGGGATTAAAAGGAAGACATGAAATTTAACCTGTAAGTGTATTCTGAACTGTGGAAACAGCTGACGCTGTCATTAAGTCTAGTATGCTAAATGTACTGTATGCTGATCAAAAACAAGTATATATGAATATTTTTAAAACTGTGAAAACAGCTGTGGTTGCAGTTTGTTTGAGGCAAATTTGGGTACTGATGCAGATATCAGTTTTTTCAACATTGTGAGTTCTTGCTTTTCACATTTTCTATTATCATAAAAATGAATAGAAACAGCCAGGAACAGATGAGACATGACGTTCCACCACTATGTACAGATGGAACCAGATCCAGACCATAATTTGGGTAATCATTCAGATCTGAAAGATTGAAATCTGTATTTTGAGGGGGTTACATGTATTGGTTTGCAGGATGGTGATATCATCATGCAGACAAGTTATGCAGATTCAGAAACGTATTTGTCAAAGGTAATAATAATAAGTTACATCCAGGTCTCCCGGGGCAACCGGCAGCATGCTGGGATAAATATAGCAATTCAGGATCATTGTATTCATCATCTGGTGGATATGAAAATATGTTTTTAAATTTTAATTTTATTTCATGCTGAGAACACAGAGAATATATTATTGTCTGAAATTGGTCTGCATTCACTTCATCAGAAAATATAGATATCAATCAGTGACCTGTCAGTCAGACAGAGAATGTCTGCTTTGGTTCGATCACAGACACAAAATGTTACTAAAGCAAAACATTATGGATTAAATATAAGAACACAATAATAAACTTTTCATTCACTATGTTTTAGTAATTTTTAGTCAGCCTGTTTCACAATTTTCAAGAAATTAAACATCAGGCTCAATCTGTTTATCAGTAAACTGTGTTTGAGCAAAGAGGACGTAAAAACAACAGGACCCTGCTGACCTTATATAAAGAATTTTATTGTACATAAATATGTAACAAATCAAAACAGCTCAATTCTGTACATATTTGACAGTTTAGGACAACTGCTTGTGGGTTATACACAAATTGCTATTACAATAACATCACAACACTGTTGGAAACCCTCTAATTGCATAGATATAAAATAAGCACCTTCTTTGTAAAGTAAATCATTTGTGTAAACTCAGTGGTTCATCTGGTAGTCAGAGCGTATCTTGGCTTTTCCCAACTTTTCCCTGTGGAGATGATTTTCACAGCTTCAATGTTTTCTGGTCTCAGACCCTCACAGGCTAATTTGCATTGAGTGTGACCCAGAATCAAACACTGTACACCCACAACGTAAAAATAGAACCCTTACCATCATTTAATTTACACAGAAGTCGAACAAACAAGATTCAAAGTGGGGGCTGGGTGCAAAATAATTCAATATTTAACTGTTGTCCTTTCTGTTTCTTTTCTTGAAAATCAATTTAGAAGGGAAATAACTGGAAGTGATGTGTAAAAATTACTTGTGCATCTTTTCAGTGACGACTCCAAAAACTAACCGTTGCTTGTCAAAAAAAAAAAGAAAATCAGTGGTGGGTGTGAGAGCTGCTGGATAAAAGCCAACCTGCAAATATCAGCGGATCAGTGTATCTGAAGAAACCACACGTGGATCAATCGGTCAGTCGATGGCGGAGCGGAAAAGGTGAGAAAAAGTTGTAAAAATCATTTCTAAATGTCGACACAGCGCTGACTTTGAACTCGATCGACACTAAAAGGCAAACAGACGCCGCAGGGCCGGCGTTAGAGCTCTCATCTGACACGCAGTGGAACCGGCATTTCAGTCAGTCAGGAACCAAGCAATGCAATTAAACTTTGTGGCGTAACCCGATAAGCTATCCAATTATTCTGCAGCTGGTGTCATGACAACGACCCAGAACCAGCCACTACTTCCCCAACGTCACAGTGGTGATGAATGGGATGAGAGAAAGACCACTTTAGCCAAACCGAAGCTCCACACAGCATCCTTCAGTCAGTGAGCATCATCCAACGGGAGGATGAGGACAGGATGAAGAAAATATGAATGTGAAACAGAGTAACCAGTGACCACATGTGGGTTACTAGTTGTGAAAATGTCAGCATCCATTAAAAAAAAAAAAAAAAACCTGAATCCCTCCATCCTACTTCATTTCTAAGGAGAGAAAACACAAATTACACAGCTATGGAAACAAGTTCATTTACAGCAGAAGTTTGGCCTTGGTGCAGTCATCAACACAACCCTACCAGCATTCCTGTTATCTAACAGTATCATGTTTAAGCACAGCTAAATGAGGAGATAAAAGAATGTTAGGCCAACATAAACAGCATCAAGAAGAAAGGTGACAAATCATAACAAACAAAATGTCTTTATAAAATTAATGGAACTATTGACAGTTACATGAAACAAGGCTCAACAATTCTTCATTCATTATCGACTGATTCATTCACACATTGCCAACAACTATGAGGTTTATTTTTCGTGGGCTTTAAATAGGAGATAAGAGATTTGTCTTAGGAGGTACTCCACCTGTTCTACACCTGATGCAGATAACCATATGGAGATGCATCACCCTGGAGAGCACAGCTCAGCTCCAGGGGTTTATTCTGGACTTTCACGGCCTCTCCAGCGTTAATTTTGACCCAGTGATAACAGAATCTTCAAAAAACCTGAGCTGCCCAATCCGCTGGAGAACACCAAGAAGGTGAATAAATAGCATAAGCGATGTTCATCCCCCTCCTTCCAACCAAAAGACATTTATTGGTCATGAAATGTACATACTGTTATAAACGTAACATGTTTGATTTTTATCCTTTGGGTCCCGAGATCAATTCTTACCTTTTTACATCGTATTTAAGCTGCAGTCAATAAAAACATAGAAAATAAGATTTAGTGTTAGCCTGCTTACTGTATCGTTGACTGAAGACAAAGATAATGATGAATCTATCTTTTTGTTTTTTTAATGTAATATTACAAATAGAATAATATATTTTTCAACCAGTGTTGGAATGAAGACTTTTACTTCTTTTCCACTTTCACAGAGAGGACAGTCTTCTACCACCTTTGGTCTCTTGATAGCCAGAAAATCTTCATCAGAATGTACACAAGGAACCAGTTTGAAAGAATGTTTTTGTAATTTAGATTTGAAAAAGCAAAAAAGTGTCCACAATATGATACTTTTATAGAAATGTGCTCAGTAGTTCTAGTTTATCTGGCAGTTTGTAGGGGTTTTGAATGCGGCCATTACTGTTTACACTGAGTGAAGTGTGTTGAACGGGCAGGTGGTAACAAGAACAACCGTTTATAATGTCAGGATATTCATTCTGGCTTCTCTGCAGCACCTGCTGGAGATGGACCAGAGCATCTCTGATTGGATTAGAGCACTGACAGGCCTCCTTTCCTCCGCTCCCTGTTGAAGTGACGTGGGTCTGTAGTTTGGTATTTGTCTTCAGTCTGTGGCGCTGCAGGTTGAGAAGTTATTGTCTGGGTGATTTTACTCAAATTCAAAGTAGCAACAGATTCTCCATGACCTCTTGGGAATTCAGAGCTGCATTGTCATTGATGGATTTGGAGCTGGACTCGTCCAGTCTGAAAGAAGCAGAGTGAAAGACCTGAGGCAGTAAATGTTTATAATGAGTTCCATGGATGAGCAAATGTTTAAAGCTGAGAGGAGAACAGGAACGAATGGAGGATGTCACAGTAACTGAGCATACAATACACAACTTAATGACAAAAGAACGAGAAAGCCATGTTCAGCTGGTGTGCTGAACAACATGAGAGTTTAGACATCAACAAATTAAAGGATGTATTTAGATTTTTTCAAAAGCAAAAAAAAAAAGAGTCTTTAAAACCACTGACAACCACTTGTGTGTCTGGCTTTAGGAAATAATGAACTTTCTAAATGTAAGGAACAGGAACAACAGGAAGAACTAAAGGTATTGAACTACTAACCTGTGTCCATCTCCTCTGCTTCCATGTTACTGCATTCCAGGTAGGAAACAGAGGAAACCACTATATTACTCACCATATAAAGGCTGAGATCGAAGAAAAAAGGCACAGAGAGGCTAACCAGCAGGCCTCTCACATCACATGTGTTTCATCATACACATAAAAAGATTGAGATGAAAAGAACTATTCAAGCCCCTCGGAGCAAGGATGGCATCATATGATAATCGTTTATTTACAAATGGAAACTAAAAGAAAATGTTTGATTCCATCCTTTCTAAATGCAGCTGATGATAAACCAGGTGTCTGGGAGTTTGATGGCTTCTGCCAGAGCCACTCAGCCACTTTACTCCAATCTGTTCCTTCAGCTTCTCCGTCAATGTGTCATCAGCTGCAGCCTCTCATCAAACATAGTTCTGATATTGACGGATGTTTTCTTCTTCATCCTGACATTTTTCTGGCACTTATCAATCCTCCTGCTGCCAAATAAATCCACGGAGCTGGACTTTGGGTAGAGAGCTGCATGCTCACTACTAGATGTCACTTGAGATATGAGAGAGAGGGAGAAAAAAACTCTCTTTTGCTTGTTGTATCTATCAAAAACTTTTCCTATGAAGCACTGTTAGGCGTCGCCAAAGTGCGTAACCCTTTTTCCAATTTTTTATTTCTTTGGATGAACGCTCATATTTGTTCGGCAAAGTTTTTCATGCTGGATGCCCTTCCTGCTCCCGTAGGGCTACAGATGCCAGGGATTGCAGCACACATGCAAAGCGTGTGCTCTCCCACTGAGATAGATACACCAAAGGAAGAACTCCCGTTATTTTCTAAAACTTCATTGGTTGAAGAATTTTAATGTGACAACAATCATTGAAAAACAAAAAGAAACCCAAACAGAAGCAGCACACAATGAACACGGCCCGACCTTGAGGTAGTTGTTTGCATACTTTCTGCCTCCCTCCATTGGCGTGGACGCGAGGTTATGTTTTTGCATGGGATTGTTTGCCTCTCTGTGTTTGTGTTTATCTTTGTGTGAATTTTTATAGACCTCCACGTCAGTCTATGTGTCACAGGAAGGTTCTTCTATCCGACAGGTGACCATCAACCTCCGCACAACTACCATTGTTGCTGCATAGCAATAAAAGATGGTCTAGCTCCATTTGGAAATGGCATCACCAGAACACTGGTTCCATATTTTTTTTTTCCTGACAGTAAAATTAATATATTTGTGTGCTGGAACAATCTCACATGCTTTCATTCTTTTCTCATATATTTTCATTGTTCAGTATATCTGAGGCAATCATTTGCAAAGGTTACCTTGAGAAGGCGTCATCGAGTCCATCCTCCACGTCCTGTTGGAATAAATAGTATGAATCAATACACACATGAATAACGGCAAATTACAATCCTGCTGCTCGTGTGTTTTCAGGCCCCACTGGGTATTCACTGAGTCAGCTGTCAGAGCTTATTTTATTCAAGGGACACAAATGATTTAACGAGATGAAAAATCAAACACAGCACGTTCAACATTCTTATGTACTTGTTATTCCAGCCGTGGTAAACATATCACAATAAAAAAATTAACTTATGGTAATATCTCGTGACTTAAATAAAGGAATTAACGCAGCATTTTGCTCTCATTTTCCTGCACTGGTGGGAAAGCAAGCGGTCAAATCAAGTTGAATTCTTAAATTCATGGGAAACTAAGGAAACATCATGCAGTCGTTACCACATCGAATCAAACCCAGTGAGAGGCAAAGACGCAACCATTAAAAACGACACAACTGAGTCGACAACAACATGAGGACACTAAAGGATCGATCTGGACCATCTGATGATACCTTGCTCTGCTATCAGCGAGTGAGGAATATTATCAGAGAAATGTACAGCAATGATCTCCATGATTTTTGTGTAGGCGTTGCACTGTAGGAGAGACTTTCTAATGGTTGTGGTGCCACCTAGTGACACACAACTGAAAGCGACAATCAGGATGGTGACGGTCGCTATGCAGCGCACATATTCACAGTTTTTTACACTATGTGTGGAAGAAATCAATGTATGAGTGATGTCTAAATGTCTCCACGATTGTCTCTGTATGTCGTGGTCAGGAGGTCGGCTCAGGGAGAGTCAGAGTCTTCAGTGTCATTGGAGGCTGTGACTCACGGCTGTCAGGAAGTCCTGTTATTACCTGACAGGATATAAGCTCAGGGAGTCTGAGAGTTGTATAAATCATCCGTCAAGACAATAATGTTGAACTTTGTTTTGTTGAACGTTGGCTTTGTGTTGCAGGGGGAATTTTGATTCAGGAGACAATAAAAAAATGTACCACAATAATCGTATGTCATGGTTTGTTTGACGCTCCGCATGGGTGGGTGGGAAATACCACAAATCTAGCATGAGGACTATTTCAATGTCTACAATTTAAACCTCATATATTTATTGCCAGTCCTGATAGGAAACTATGTAAACTACACATATGCAGTGCTGTAGAAAGAGAAGAAAGGTAATAATTTTAAAAATACAAGTTAATATTGTTGATGCTTCATTTTATCAGAACAAATATTGGCCTCATTAAGCTGATGTGGAAAGGATTGTAAAAGCTGGTGTAAGGCTTAAGTTACCTTACATTCCTACGATGCTTATTATTCAAGTACTTACACACCTATGACACGATACCAGTGCTTGTGTCATGTATTCTTTAAAAAAAATAACCTGACCTACCCAGGAGTCGTGTTTGATCGGTCGCCTTCGAGTCGGGTTGCTCCGTGGTGACGGCAGGCTGAGTGAAGTGGAGAAGAAGGGCCTCCGGAGCTTCTCCTCCGTCACAACGGGCCTCTGAGGCTCTGGATCTGAGGGAGATGGTGGGCAAGGTTTAGACGTCAACAGGGGAAAGAAGTAGCAGAGCAGAGAGGCAAACATGGAGGATGTGAGAGAAAAGGAAGAGGAAAAGGTGTTTCTGTGCAGCGGCTCCCTAAACCTTCATAATGTACGTCTCTGAGTTCCTCCAGAGTTCCCGGAGGCATTCACGTCACATTCTCTCTATCCTCAGGACACTCAGGAGAGGAGATTTTAAGTGAGAGAAACTGGAGACGTCAGTTCTCGCATAACATCAAACTGTTTCAGTCTCATTTTGCGGACCTGAGGAGTGGAAAACATTTTGACCTATAAATGCCACGGCCACTGGAGAGAACCTAAAACCTACTTCCCCCATGAATGACTAATGAGTGGTGTATAATTAGAGATTTGTCCTTCCTGTGCAAGAGGGAGGTGATTCGAAACTATGAAATTACAAGTTTCAAGGCAAAGTGCACGATCGAGGTGGTTTCAGGCGTTTGGGGATCATGAAGTCTGACGGATTTTAATCCTGCAGAGCTTAAATACCGACTCATGGGTTCCATTAAGGCGTTCTAACATTACAAAATATTCTTACTTTTGTGAACATAAATTAAAGCTAACCTTTATTCAAATACATCCTCCGTTAAAAACTCCTTTCCATAGACACAAGGAGGAATGGAAGACCGACCGGAATGACCGACAGCTGATGATGAAATGAACGTGAAGCGTTCCTCCTGATCGGCTCACTGATAGTTTGAGTGGCATGACCAGTGACATTGAATTTTATATGATCCATAGTGGGAGCTGGTGTTTACTTTATGTATTAACCTGGTGAAGAAGAAGATCTCCATTTAAAGGGAATCTTCACTGCTTTTGTAAGACTTTATCCTTAAGGGGACATTAGCTTTAAAGAAAAGGAGGGAACACCTGAGCACAGTATGATGAATAAAATGACTCTGTTTCAGTGTGTGTGTGTGTGTGTGTGTGTGTGTGTGTGTGTGTGTGTGTGTGTGTGTGTGCAGAGAGATGAAGCCGATCAAAGTTACCCACCCACTGGTGTGTCTGTTGTCTCTGTCTGGGCTTTACTGGCAGCACAGGAGCAGCAGGTCCTGGCCTTCCTGTTTTTGTCTGCAGACAGAATAAATGCTGTTCATAAAATAAAATATAGCACCCATTGCTCCTGTATGCATAAACACATTAACATTTAGATGTTCATAATTCAGTTTAAGTAGCTACTTTACATGCAGATCCAGTTGTGTGTCATTTATATGGTAGACTTGGCATGTGAAGCATTTTACTCAATTAATCAAACTCAATATCTCTCCTGCCGGCCTGGACTTTTTCCTACATAGAAGAAGTGAAGTTTCCACTAATCTGTCCCGATTTTGCCCTCCCCTCAGTTCAGTAAACTCACCTTCCTGAGCAATCTCCCAAAGATCGAGGGCTATTTTAAAGGCCTGGGCTACCGTTAAGGTCACAGCCTCAGCCTGCAGACAGACAAGGATAAGAGGAATAACACCGGAATGAAACAAAGAACATATGTTAATGAATTTGAAAGTTTATTTTAGATCATTCCTGTATCTACTTGATTTTTACCCATAGATTGCATCAATGGAAACAGAAAAGAATGGTACACTTTAACCTCCACAAGGTGGCGCCACACACCATCTGTGTTTACACTTGTCCCATTCTGAAGCATAAATTACACTCCAAGACACAGGTAGGTACATTAATGTACTGTTCACACTCACAATCTTCTTCTTTTGACAGAGAAATGCGTGACACTCCAGGGTCTCGTTGAACTGACTCTGGGAAACATAAGCGAACACCTTGTCCTGAGTTTTATCTGCTGTGCAGTACGAAATTCTGCAAGGGAAGACAGAAAGAAAAAGTGTTTTAATGTGGATGAATTCCTTTATTTAACTAGAATGCTTTCACACAGGTGAGAAATAAAAGACAACGTGCAGCAGCAGCTGCAGAACTGAATTTCATATTACTCCACTGAGTACCTGTCAATTTATGCCATAACGTTGCTTTTGTGCTCAGACTTTTTTGCATATGCATAAGAAAAGCAATCATAGTGGGAGGATGGGGAGGGGGGGGGTGTTTGTAATGAATTTTATGCTGATTTAGGTCCCACAGCTGGGGACAGATGAGCAGCAGTGACATTCATGGGAGATTCTTCAAGCCCTTCACCGCTAAAGCAATTTCATATAAACATTAAGTGTGAAATTTATGGCTACTGTGGAGTCAAGCCTTTAGGCTAATGTCAGTCATGTGTTGATAATGGAGCAATCTGCACCAATTATGCGTTGTCTTGTTCACTTCATTGGATTGAAGTTACTTGTACGCTGTTAGTCTGTTCTACGTTTGCCCTATTTATCTCTGGAGAACATCGACCACTACAGAGAGGCAAAAGAAATTAAATAAAAATGAAATATCTATGAGAAAACTTCATTTCTGAAGAGAACTCTGATGATTTCATAATAACTTCTACTGAAATATCTAAAATTCTACGGTCAGTGGGAAATAGATTAGAAAATAATCTCCACTGTAACAATCTCCACCTCATCTCCAGCAATCATGTTGAATTTCTTCTGGATCTCACATCGAGAAAACCAAGGTCTGCAGATGTGACAGCTGTGACCAGAGGATTTTCAATGGTTATCTGAAGCCAATCTAGACAAACCCCAACAATCCATTGTGAGTCTTACAAAAGCTTGCATCCTGGGTTCACAGGAGTGAAGCAAAGAAAAGCAACGTGTTTTTGTTTGCAGCGTTTCTTGCAGGCTTTTAGAGGCTGGATCGATCTTGTGCTTCCATCTGAGGTTGTTACCCTAACCGGACATGCCCATCATGTTTGTTGCCCTGAATAGATGTGCAAATGAGCCTCAAAGAGAGAGAGAGAGAGATGCACTTTGATGTTAATTTAAGCAACCTTTGATATAAGGAAGGCATGGGAGGACAAGATTAGCTTGACTCTCATGTCAGGCACAGAACTCAAGGGGCCAAAGTTGTTGTTATCTCTGACTAGAACAGCATCTCATCCCAATTAGATGCAGATAATCAGTGTTTCTGCATGCAGCTCATCATCACAAATGAGGAAGCACACCATAAGAATGCAGTCAGGTTGAGTGGGTCTCTATTTATTCCGCTGCTATTACAGAGTGGCAGTCGCTTGTCCGCTTCCCACTTCAAGAGAGTCATTAAAAATGAAGTTATTTTTTAATATTAAACATGCAGCCTTCAGATTCTCCTCTTAGATTGCTTTGCTGGATTTCACTGCCGATGCCTGACCCACATTGCAAAGCCCAGGACACCCAGCTCAATAGCCCCCCTCCCTCTCTGTGCGCTAACTTATATTTGCTTTTTAATTGCATAAAAATGAGGAGTGAAAAAGTTGAAAGCATCGACCTATTTTAGTTTAGAAAACAAGAGTGATGTAACGACTCCATACATACTTCATTATCATAATGTGGACAATGTTTTGACCTTCTAAAGATTTTATGCACAACCTGAATATAACTTCAGGGAACGTCTAACTTTTAATTGATTTTCTAATTACAGGTATGTTATTTATACTATTAACTACTGAAGTAATAAATTATTCATCCTACAATGTTCCATATGCAGAGCAGCACAGTCAAAACTAATCAACTCACTAACTCTAGAAATGGTCACGTATTTGTGTTCATGTGATTTAGATGACATAATAAAACAGAGGAGCATGTAATAAAATTAACTTAAAATAAATTATTTAATCGTAAACTTCATAGAGTTTTATAAAAGTTCTAAATAACTGGTATCAGATAGAAAATAAAACCTGGAGATGAAACGGAACCTCTGAAATAAATAAGTGCACTTACAACTAAACCACATGCAAAAACACAACTGGAATCATCCACAAAGTCGTAGTTTCAAAACCGAACTGTAAATTCACACGTTCCATTCATATAAGCGGACACACAGAACTGATCAACTCCAAAACCACCATATTGGTGTAGCCACAGGCAGATCCATCAATTATTTACTCTTCTTTTAACAATGCATAAAATTGATTTTCCACTATTTCATCAAAATAAACTCCTGGAAAGCTTTTCAAAAAAATTGTTCAGTTAGGTTGATTAGGTTTTAGATAAGGGTTTACTTTAATTAAAAAAGGGACTGTATGAGGCTTGAACTCTACTGAGTGTCATCTCGGTTATTAAGCAGCATCCAGTAATGTGAATCATTAACCAACAGCACGTCATGGAGTGATTATACACACAACAATTTATCTTTTCAGCAAACAATCCAGAGCCTTAAGTGTGATGAATATGTGAGCAAACCAGGGCCCGTTACAACAAATCCTTGGTACAAAAGAAGCGTATTAATTGCTGCCACTGATGCGACCACATAATGGATCATATTCACAAGACAGACCTTTGTCTTGACACAACAACAGAAAAACATAATTAGCAGACAGCATCAGAGACTTTTTACTGTCAGGTTGAAAACAGGAGCTGAGCTGTCAGTCTGCATCACGTCTCCACGGGGGCCTCTGTGGACCACATCCTTTCATCTCCTCGCCGTGCAGCGCCGGTGTTTGTGAGATGGAATATCAATAGAAATATTGAAATATTTACAGCGTGAACTCCACACATCAAAGCCTCGCAGTCAGCAGGTTTGCTCTTTAACAAAACAATCAAGTGTTTTTTGTTCCACTTCCAACATTTATGCAAGACTGAAAAACTGAATTTTATTGTTGAAGAAAGCTTCCTGCTTGTTCTAATATTTCCAAATGTTTTTACAGACTGACTACGCTGGTGATCTCAGAGAACTACTGTCAAAAATATAAATCAGTCGTCCAGAGAGGAACTGAACACCTCACACTTATGCCGGTGTCGCTGCCTGGATGTTGCCGGATTCCTTCATACACACTGATCCTAATGATAAAGGATGAACGTATTGTTTTGTGTGGATGGCTTTGGATTTGTGTTGTGTGTGTGTGTGTGTGTTGTTTTACATCACTTCCACAGTGATGTAAAACATCTTCCTCTCTCGCTTCTAAACTCATAAAGCTTCAGCTTCAGGGAAGATGTTTCACTTCAAGCAAGTCTGAATGCACAATGAAGTCTACAACACATTAACACACACACACACTCACTGGATGAGGCCATTATTTAAATGCCCAATCATGTGTACACCCACTATGTGTACGCACGCTCACACACACACACACAC